>WNNJ02000213.1:0-89450 GCA_012934845.2 Pomphorhynchus laevis | reverse complement strand
TTCCACTTGTGCAAACTGTACGTTGTATCCGTCTTTTGAAACAAAAAGACCGAAATAGTACTACAGTTGACGGAAACAACCGACAATCTGTCTTTTGAATTTTCTTTGACAGGAAACCTAAATCTGCCAGGTAAATAGAATGAACAATTGCATACACGAGCGAGTATCATCATTTGGTCGGCTTCATCAATTATCCTCGTGTGAATACTTTAATCCTAAATGCAGCATTGTACACTACAATTAGCGTAAGTGGACCTCATCAGCAGTGAGCCTACGCCTACCTTTCGTGTTTCGGTCCTTTAATGATCTGCTGAAATTTTCCTCTGATGCCTTTATGTAAAAACAAACGATCTAGTTCGTAAGGAAAACATTTCCACTTGTGCAAACTGTACGTTGTATCCGTCTTTTGAAACAAAAAGACCGAAATAGTACTACAGTTGACGGAAACAACCGACAATCTGTCTTTTGAATTTTCTTTGAAGGAAACCTAAATCTGCCAGGTAAATAGAATGAACAATTGCATACACGAGCGAGTATCATCATTTGGTCGGCTTCATCAATTATCCTCGTGTGAATACTTTAATCCTAAATGCAGCATTGTACACTACAATTAGCGTAAGTGGACCTCATCAGCAGTGAGCCTACGCCTACCTTTCGTGTTTCGGTCCTTTAATGATCTGCTGAAATTTTCCTCTGCTGCCTTTATGTAAAAACAAACGATCTAGTTCGTAAGGAAAACATTTCCACTTGTGCAAACTGTACGTTGTATCCGTCTTTTGAAACAAAAAGACCGAAATAGTACTACAGTTGACGGAAACAACCGACAATCTGTCTTTTGAATTTTCTTTGACAGGAAACCTAAATCTGCCAGGTAAATAGAATGAACAATTGCATACACGAGCGAGTATCATCATTTGGTCGGCTTCATCAATTATCCTCGTGTGAATTCTTTAATCCTAGATGCAGCACTGTACACTACAATCAGCGTAGGTGGACCTCATCAGCAGTGAGCCTACGCCTACCTTTCGTGTTTCGGTCCTTTAATGATCTGCTGAAATTTTCCTCTGCTGCCTTTCTGTAAAAACAAACGATCTAGTTCGTAAGGAAAACATTTCCACTTGTGCAAACTGTACGTTGTATCCGTCTTTTGAAACAAAAAGACCGAAATAGTACTACAGTTGACGGAAACAACCGACAATCTGTCTTTTGAATTTTCTTTGAAGGAAACCTAAATCTGCCAGGTAAATAGAATGAACAATTGCATACACGAGCGAGTATCATCATTTGGTCGGCTTCATCAATTATCCTCGTGTGAATACTTTAATCCTAAATGCAGCATTGTACACTACAATTAGCGTAAGTGGACCTCATCAGCAGTGAGCCTACGCCTACCTTTCGTGTTTCGGTCCTTTAATGATCTGCTGAAATTTTCCTCTGCTGCCTTTCTGTAAAAACAAACGATCTAGTTCGTAAGGAAAACATTTCCACTTGTGCAAACTGTACGTTGTATCCGTCTTTTGAAACAAAAAGACCGAAATAGTACTACAGTTGACGGAAACAACCGACAATCTGTCTTTTGAATTTTCTTTGAAGGAAACCTAAATCTGCCAGGTAAATAGAATGAACAATTGCATACACGAGCGAGTATCATCATTTGGTCGGCTTCATCAATTATCCTCGTGTGAATACTTTAATCCTAAATGCAGCATTGTACACTACAATTAGCGTAAGTGGACCTCATCAGCAGTGAGCCTACGCCTACCTTTCGTGTTTCGGTCCTTTAATGATCTGCTGAAATTTTCCTCTGCTGCCTTTCTGTAAAAACAAACGATACAGTTTGTTTCTTTGCTGAGGTTAGGGAAATATCAGATTGAATTTTCATATTGGTTTGATTCAGCTAATCCAGCTCAAATAATTCTTTAAAATAAAAGACATTTTATTTAAATATTTAAATATAATATCATTATCAACCATTTTAAATTCTTATCAAAATTCTTACATTAAACTCAAATTTGGTATTTTTTTTGCATCCCAATAAAAATGCTTATTCGTACATGATCATTACTATATATAAATATGTATCTTTATATACCAAATTTCTGGGATTAAACAGTAATTATTTATAGTTAACTTGGCAATCAACTACCATTTAGTCACGTATTATTACGTAAGTCTTATTTGCCACCACTATCCTATGCTGTACATTCAGTATCTGCCATCAAGTAATTAGATAATCTATTTCATACACTTACCATTCAATAGAGGATATCGTAATGTTGTTAGAAGGATTAATCGGACACAGTAAATAATATTTTTGATTTGAAATTTGCAATAAGATTAGTTGAATTTAATTCTAGCAAAGGATATTATTATTACAAATAACAGTTAAATTGTTTGTTTTTTGACATTAATTTGACATCTTTCAAATAATGAATCCTTTTGTAATAAATATATTTTACCTTATTTTTATTTTTTTTATTGTTCTTACTGATTCAATGAAATGTTCTTAAGATTTCATTTCAATACAAAATGAAATTACAATAAATTCTTGCAATGACCTTGATTTGTTATTAGGATTTCATTTTTGGTCATATATCTCTTTATTAATAAGATAATTTCTTCTAGGCATTATGAAAAGAGAATTGATATCTTCTGGCATGTCTTCACCTGACAACAATATTACAAATGAAAATAGCTACATTGAGAATATCAATGAATGTTCCACCGCTTCCCATAATGGGGTAGCCCACGGTAAGAACATGCTTTATTGAAGATACTCAATATTCAAGGTTTAAAGTTTTTATATTAGGCGATTTGGCAGGCAACTATTAATTGTATTTCACTCTATTTGCATGATTGTGTCTTTAAGATTGTTTATCAAGAGTCGTGGCAAAGAACTAGACATTGATAACTAACCTCCCATTGAATACAGTGATTTATTCTATTGCAACAGATGATTGTAATCGATAAAACGTTTATTCGGGTAATAGAATACCTCCTATATAAAGAATGTTTCATCTTATTTTGAAAATGAAATTTTCATTTCATTTTCAAAATGTTGAAATGTTTCATAGCAATGCATAAATATATTTATATTGAAAGCGCTTACTAATTTATGTTTTGAATACAACAATTTAATATTTTGATTTTCAAATTAAAATAAAATCGTTTTTTTTTGTAAAAATAAAAATTATCTGATATTAATTTTAAATATTAATATAAATATTAAATTAATTTTCATATTTTTTAAAAGTTAAACCTGTTAACTATTTTACGCTTGTAAGTAAAATTATAGTGTGTAGCTAAAATACTGTTGTAAGATGGTCGTCGTATTACGTCTGTAGCTATAATACTGTTGTAAGGTGGTCGTCGTATTATGTCTGTAGTTATTAAACGGTTGTAAGGTGGTCATATTACGTATGTAGTTATAATACTGCTGTAAGGTGGTCATATTTCGTCTGTAGTTATAGTACGGTTGTATGGTGATCGTATTACATCTGTAGCTTTAATACTGTTGTGAGGTGGTCGCATTACGTCTGTAATTATAATGAGCTTGTAATGTGATCGTTTTACGTCTGTTGCTATAATACGCTTGTAAAATGGTCGTATTACATCTGTAGCAATAATAGTGTTGTAAGGTGGTCGCATTACGTCTGTAGCCATATTTCCCTTGACTCTTATAAGGTGGTCGTTTTAAGTCTGTAGCCATAATTCATTTGACGCTTGTAAGGTGATTGTATTACGTCTGTATCTATAATACCCTTGTAAGGTTGTCGTATTACACTTGTAGCTATAACTCGTTTGAATTTTGTAAGGTGGTCGTATTACGTCTGTAGATATAATACTGTTATAAGATGGTCGTATTGCTCTTGCGGCTATAGATCGTTTTACTCTTGTAAGTTACTCGTATTACATCGGTAACTATAATACTGTTCTAAATTGAACGTATTACGTCGGTAGCTATAATACGTTTGTAAAGTGGTGGTATTAGGTATGTAGCTATAATACGGTTGTGAGTTGATCGCATTACGCCTGTAGTTATAATAGGGTTTTAAGATGGTCGTATTACGTCTGTAGCTATAATACAATTGTAAGGAGGGCGTATTACGTCTGTAGCTTTAATAATGTTGTAAGATGGTCATATTCGTAGGTAGCTATAATATAGTTGTAAGGTGATTGTATTACGTCTGTAGCTATGATACTGTTGTTAGTTGGTCATATTACGTCTGTAGTTATAACACGGTTGAATGGTGATCGTATTACGTCTGTAGTTATAATACGCTTGTAATGTGATTGCATTACGTCTGTAGCTATAATACGGTTGTAAGGTGATTGTATTACGTCGGTAGCTATGATACTGTTGTTAGTTGGTCATATTACGTCTGTAGCTATAATACCTTTGTAAGGTGGTCGTATTACGTCTGTAGCTGTAATCCGGTTGTGAGATGGTCGCATTACGTCTGTAGTTATAATAGGGTTGTAAGGTTGTCGTATTACGTCTGTAGCTATAATACAATTGTAAGCAGGGCGTATTACGTATGTAGCTATAATACAGTTGTAAGGTGTTCGCATTACGTCTGTAGCTATAAGACGCTTGTATGGTTGTCGTATTACGTCTGTAGCTGTAAGACGCTTTTAAGGTAATCGTATTACGTATGTAGCTATAATACGGTTCTAAGTTAATTGTATAACGTCTGTAGCTATTATACTGTTGTAAGGTGGTCGCATTACATCTGTAGCTATAATACGCTTGTAAGGTAGTGTTTCCGTAGATATAATATGTTTGTTTGGTGGTTGTATTACGCCTAGCTATAATAATGTTTAAAGGTGGTCTTATATCGTATATATCCATAATTAACTTGACACTCGTAAGTTGAACGCATTACGTTCGTAGCTATAATATTTGTAAGCTGGTCGTATTTCGTATGTAGCTATAATACGATTGTAAGGTGGTTGTATTACGTCTGTAGCCATAACTCACTTACCGCTTGTAAGGATATCTATTACGCCTGTCGCTATATTGCATCTGTAGCTAAAGCACAGTTGTATAGGGCATATTACGTCTGTATCCATAATTCACATGACGCTCGTCACGTGGTCGAATTACGTCTGTAGACATAATTGCCTTTACTCTTGTAAGGTGGTATGTAGCTATAATTCTGTTATAGGGTGAGTTTGTTACGCGTGTAGCTATGATTCTTTTGACTTGTAAGGTGGTTTTATTCAGCTTGTAGCTATGATTCCCTTGACTCTTCTATGGTGGTCGTATTACACTTGTCGTATAGCTCGTTCGACTCTTCTAAGGTGGTCGTATTACGTCTGTAGTTATAATATGCTTGTAATGTGATCGTATTACGTCTGTAGCTATAATACGGTTGTAAGGTGGTCATATTCGTAGGTAGCTATAATACGGTTGTAAGGTGGTCATATTCGTAGGTAGCTATAATACGGTTGTAAGGTGGTTATATTCGTAGGTAGCTATAATACGGTTGTAAGGTGATTGTATTACGTCTGTAGCTATGGTACTGTTGTTAGTTGGTCATATTACGTCCGTAGTTATAACACGGTTGAATGGTGATCGTATGACGTCTGTAGTTATAATACGCTTGTAAGTAAAATTATAGTGTGTAGCTAAAATACTGTTGTAAGATGGTCGTCGTATAACATCTGTAGCTATACTACTGTTGTAAGGTGGTCGTCGTATTATGTCTGTAGTTATTAAACGGTTGTAAGGTGGTCATATTACGTATGTAGTTATAATACTGTGGTCGTTTTACGTCTGTAGTTATAATACTGTGGTCGTGTTACGTCTGTAGTTATAAAACGGTTGTAAGGTGGTTGTATTAGGTCTGTAGCTATAATAATTTTGTAAGTTGGTCGTATTACGACTGTATCCATAATCCACTTGACGCTTGTAAGGTGGTCGTATTTCGTCAGTCGCTAGAACATCATCAGAAGATGGTCTCTTTACTCTTGTAAATATACCATTAGCTCGTTTGACTTTCGTAATATGGTCATATTACGTCTGTGCTCATAACTCACATTACGCTTGTAATGTGATTGATTTACGTCTGTAGCTTGTAATGCTTTAATACTTGTAGCTATAATACTTCTGTACTATAATACTGTGGGCTTAATGGGCTTATTACTTTTGTAGCCATAAATCACATGACGCGTGTACTTTGGTCGTATTACGTCAGTAGCTATAATACGGTTGTATGGTGTTCATATTACGTTTGTAGCCATAATTCATTTGACGCTTGTATACTGGTCTTATTACGCCTTTAATACGTCTGTTGATATAATACGCTTGTAAGGTGGTATTAGTAAATTATACTTTTTAATATTATAAAATAATGAAATAATACAATGACATCAATGGAAGCCAATGTGAAACTATCGAAATATTAAATAAATTGCTGTATTCAACGTAATTATTTAGTTTTCTGTATAAATATATTTATGCATTGTAATGAAACATTTCAACAATATATTGCCATCAAAAGCAAACAATCGTACGCAAACTGCATTTCTGACATACGAAGGCGATTATGCTTTAGCGCACAAAGAACGATCTCTGCGACTATTCGGATGGCAGAGTTTACTACTGTTTCACATTGAGAAACTTTTTTGTATTGTATTGCCCAGTCTGGGATCGTAAATTTCAATTTGAGGCCCATTTGCGGGAACCTAAGTTAATATGATTATTTTTAATAAATTGTTCATTATTAAAAAAAATTGTTTTTTTTATAAAATAAAAAATAAAATTTAAATATAATCTATAATTAATTTGATTTAATTTAATTTAATCTAATTTAATGTGATTATAATTTTATTTTATTTTGTCTATAAATTTTATATAAAATAATACAATGACATCAATGGAAGCCAATGTGAAACTATCGAAATATTAAATAAATTGCTGTATTCAACGTAATTATTTAGTTTTCTGTATAAATATATTTATGCATTGTAATGAAACATTTCAACAAATATATATAGGATGCATTCTACTCTAACACATTTCCATTAATATTTTAATGATCTATTGTCAATAATTATCCTAATTATTTTAATGATTGTCAAATAGAAGTTAACTTGTTTAAATTTAGAAATCATTTTGCTTTAAATATTTAATAATTTAATGACACATTTAAGAGAACTTTTGTTAGTCAATAGAGTAGCAAAAGTCAATAGTCAATTTGCTATTGGTGATTTGATATAAGTTATATAAAATCTTATAACAATTATTTATAATTATTTATTATCTAATTATTAAATTGTGATTTATTGATTTTACATTATTTTTTATATTTATTTATTTTATAATTATATAAATACTCAGTTAGCTGATTTGATTTCTATAAGTTAAATAATATATCGTATTTGACATGCCGAAACCCCATATACGCTGTTGTCTTGCTATAGTTTATTGCATACATAATAAAATGTATTGTTCGAATAATTACTGTTAAGCGAAATACTCGTTAAATATGTAAAAACATTGTACACCTCTACATGTGATTGATATTTTATTAGAATAAAAACTACATAATTATAGTAAAGGTTTGAAGAAACAACGAAAAGAAATCATCAACTGTCGATAAGCTGAGTTTCATTATATTCAACTACTCTCGCTGGATTGAATTGTCCTATAGCCTCATTAAACACTTCGTTTTTATTTTTGATCTCTGGTTTATGATTTGTTCTATTTATCTCGTTCATCCTTGCTATTTACCGAGCTATAGATCGTATAATTACTCTACAAAAGTTTAAGTTAAAGGGTAGCATCTTTGATTACTTTATGCATGAACAACTTGACCCGAGTGGCTGCGTATTTTTATCATTGCGTTCCAAGTAGTTTGTCGTAATTCACCGTAATTTGACGTACAAGATTTCGTGAAGCCACAAGTCGAATTGCTGTTACTAAGCAGATAAAATTAATTTTTTACTGTTCAAATTTGCTTTGAAAAGTAAGTCGAAGGTTTCATAGCTTAACTTATTCTTTAGTGTCAAATTTGAAAATACAAAATTCCTAGAAAACTGTGATACTTTTTGAGGAAACTCATTGAAGTTATATTATTTTGCGAACTACAACTTAAACATCTCAAATAATAAACAACTACAACTTATAAAAATGATTCTCTCATTAACACACAAGTTATAGTTTTTTAAAATAACTTGTTGATCTCATGCAGTACCACGAATTCTTCTTAATTTAGTACCACTGATTTATTGCTGAAGAAGCCTTTAAGCGACGAAAGCTCCCACGTTTTTAGTAAATATATCAATCTACTGATTACGTTAATTAGAGTTCAGAATTATATACTTCGTCTCTACAATAAGCAAAAATTATCATCTATTATCTCGAATAGTTTGAGTTTTTTAGACTTTAGGGTCACTCTCGACTTGATTCAACGACGTTTGTTAATGCATTGTATTTAGTTTTGCTAAGACATGTGTCACAAAACATTTTTGCAGTGCACCTAATGACTTATAATAATCGTAGGTTACATGATTAAGTAGCTGACTAGCCTAATGATTTGCGTCATTGGTCAATTGCGGCAGGTGCATCGTAAATCAGTAATCAATGAATATAGAAATATGTGCATCGTGGTCATCATCATATATTGTGCCTAACAATAACAATACGTGGTTAAAATGTGTTAGTTTTTTGACCAGGTGTTTCTAAGATATTTAAGGATCACCACACTATACATAGCCATGGAAACCCTACTATAACATAATATCGAATAGATTATTTTGACAGTAATTATAAAGAATTACTATTGATGAAAAATGTATGTTAAATACCTAAAAATAAATATTTATGATAAAAATAAAATATATTTATAAATATATAAATATTAATAAAATATATAAAATAATATTTTTGTATTAAATAAATATTTAGCAGTTTGTGTTATTATTAAGGAAAATTCGCTAGGATATTTCATTATTGTGCGCTGATATTATAAAATCGTTTGACAATATCTGTTCTTGAACAGATATTAGGACTCTAAGCGAAATATTTTCAATAACTTTAAATTTAAAATTTGTTAAATCTTAAACTACCTACATGTAAGTTTAGTTTAATAAATTTAATTATTTTTAAATATTAAATTATTTAATTAATTTCTAATTACTTTTAAAGCCGTAATTAATTTTCAAGGAATATTCGCTGGGATATTTCATTACTGTGTCTTGATGTGATAAAACTGTTTGGCGGAATATTTTCAATAACTTTAAATGTGATAACAAATTATAAATTTGTGAAATTTTAAATTCTCTACATGAAAGTTTAGTTTAATTAATTTAATTATTTTTAAATATTTAATTTTTTAATTTTTTATATAATCGTATTTAAAAAATAATAATTGATTTTTTATTTGGTTAAGGTAACCATCAAAGTTCTGGTATTATAGCCTCTCCTACTTCTACCACGCATTCAGCCGGTAATGATTCTATACCTATTGAACTTAATGCTTTGCCACAACAACAAAAATCAACAGAAGAATGTCCTGTGGTAAGTCAACAGCAACATCTTCAAAATTATGATGCGGATGTTCATGGAACCCCTCTACACTTACTTAGAATTCCGATACTCGGCTTGTCGCACATTTCAAAAATGATTCAAGATGATGCAAGCATTGCTCAGTACACCGATGATTCGTCTTCGAGTTCGGAAATAACCCGAATGGGTTTTCCTGTTACACCTGTTAGTATAGACGTCGGTTATGTATGTAAAATATGCCAGATTGCGTGGCCTCGGTATCACCCTTGTTTGAAACATATGAAGACTAATCATGTGGATAAAAACGTTGCCATCAAAAATTCCTCAATATTTCATCAGCAAAATGATGATCAAGAAAATTACTATCATTACATGCTAAAGATTGAACAAGTCCTTCATCGATGTGACGAGTGTAACGAAAGTTTCGCTACGTTAGCCGAAGTTCTGCAACACGCACGAGGTGAAAATGCTTGCCGGTCTTCGTCAGCCTCTTCGCCAACTTTAGTACATCAACAATTTACAAAAGCTGCAGCCGGGGGTTGCTCAACTAAAGAAACATCGACTAGTAATCAGAATTGGCAGTCTGATGCATCTTCTAGTCGTGTAGCTAATAGGGGATATAATAGAGGATAAATAGAAGGCAATTTATTCGCCATTGCATCACCGTTTCTGTTAATATTAATTGTCTTCGATGTATGTTTTTGTTAATGATATAACTAGAACATTGATTCATCATGTGCCGTTTATACACTCGTTTATGTCGTTGTGTTTAAAGATGTTTTCAGCTCTTTACAGGATGAATTTCTTCTACGCGGGAGAGGCTATTTTATTACTGTGATATTTTAACAATGTCTTTACGCAAATTCTCAAAACCCGTTTTATGTGCATAATAAGAATTGACTATTTTACAAAGAAGATTGAGATTTTTGTTCGCTCTACTCTTTCAGTAATTTTTAATTTAAAAATTATATCAATATATTTAAATATTTATAATTTGGCATAAATATAAGTTAGATAATTTTTAATTACATAATTAAAAATGCAATTATATGAATTAGCATTTATATAATTTTAATAATTTAAATATTTATATTGCAATTTTTTACTGAAATGACCTATTCATGCATACATATCAGATACATTTATCGCTTTTTTTTAAAAATATTAAGTTGTTCCGTTTCTTTTTTCTTTTTATAAAAAATATTACTGATTAGATATATATTTTATAACTTTTAATTTATATATTATATATTATACATTTATATATATTTATACATTAGATATTTATAATATAAATATTAAACTCTAAATTTACATTTCCTGTTATATTTTTAATTTAATAAAATGTTGTTTTTCAAATAAGAAAGAATAATTACAAAAATTTAGATTATCGCAAATGGTCCCAACAATAAAAGTCAGTAATTAAATTGTGTCAACGAAATTTAAGGAAATTTTAAAATGTTAAAATTTTAAAATGTTAAATTTTAAAATGTCATTTTTTAATAAAGTTATCGTGAAGATAACTTTATTTATTAAATAATAAAGCTAGACAATCTTTTAAATTTATTAAGCAATTAATAATTTCCTGGTGTCTCTTTAGAAACTATAGAAATGCTAGAAAATCGATTGAAAATCAATTGAACGGAAAAGTTTTTTAAATTATAGCGTCGTACTTTATACTGACAAATCAATGAACTTACCAATGAACTGAACAATGAATGAACTGATTAAAAATATTTAATTATTAATTAGCTGGCAAAGAACAACTAAATAAAAAGAAAAGGATTGGGTTTGAACAAACACTACACTTTCATGCATACTTTAGCATATCCATCGCATTCTTTGAAGGTTCTTTCGAGTGTAAGCGTTAAATTTGAAAACCTTTCCTTAACTTCTATACAGCTATTCAATATTTTATTAAATATATGCGGTACTATATTTTTATATTTCAAAAAATATATTCTTTAAAATAAACCAAGTAAATTAAAAAACAATGTCAATGATGATTTGGCGTCAAACCAACAAAATCATTAAATCAATAATTCCTCGGTTTTATTAAAGTATCAAGCTAATTAAGTGGTTTAGCTAAAAATGTGGATCAATTTACAAACCTTGTCGACTTTCCAGCACAAGGTATGTGTATTATAATCACAAATAAGTTTTAATATAAGTTTTATATAAGGTATATAAACCTTATATAAAACTCAAGGTATATAAGTTTTTATATAACAGACCGAGGCTTTAAAAGTTTTCAATTTTACTTTGGACAGCTTGTCATGAAATTATTTTAGATACTTTCTTACACTAACTGAGGCTTTCTTACGCGAGTAAAGTTAATGTTCTAATAATATCACGTTATTTTGTTCAAATTTAATTTTCATTTTATCAAATAAAATATGGACAAAGGAATTTTAAGAAAGTATAGCAAACGATTATCATCATTAATTGTTATAATTGAAAACTGTATGCTTTAAAGCATTGACAAGAAATATGTGCAATATTTTTAACTCAAATTATATACAATTAATGATAATTAATTAATGACATTTAATTACATACAATGTAATCTTGTGGTAAATTATTATTTGCTAAAACATTGATTTTATCGTCAAATAAATTTAAAAAGGTATTTTAATAACAAAATCTTTTCATTGTGAGTTGATATTATATGCAGGGAAGAATTAATTTGAAATTAAAACGCAATTAAAATGCGAAGTTTAACATTATTTAAAGATATTTACTATGTCTATTATAATCTTAATTGTAAAAAATGAATAAAATATCTTTTTAATATGACAACATATAATTGGGCTGTATTTTAGTCAATAAAAATTATTTCTTTTATAAATTAATAAAAGAAATTAATTATTTATTAATTAATGTTAAGTCATTTTTTCCAATTAGGTACTTTCTTATGATCTACTATAATTTACAATTTAATAATAAAATTATAATTTTTATACTTTAAAAATAAAATCAAAGGGAAAATCGTAAAATATATAAATCAACAAAATAATATTTTAAATAAATGTAAACTCTTAAGAGAAAATTATTTATTTATTACTTTGTATCAGAACTTTGTGTAATCACTGCAGTATGTTATTTTCTAGTGACTATATTATTATCTAGTGATTAAATATAATTACATTTCATTTTAGGAAATACGTTATTTGCATGTATTTGGCCTCATTGATATGTTGGGTCTAGAAATAGAGGCCGAAACCTGATAGCAGCAGTTATTCCATATGACCTCTAATCCTTATTCTGATACATGGTCTGTTATTTTTTGTCAATTCATAAAAATTGACTTATAAATAAGTCAATTATAAATTGACTTATAATTAAATATAAGTCGATTATAAGTCAATTGACTTATATATAAATGCAATATATATTGTATATATACATTATGTACATATTCTTATAATTTAAAAGATATAATTTGATATGTAAAGGAATAATTGGCAACCTCTATCATATAAATAGCTCACCTTAAATTTCACAAATAATTGTAATGTACAACATGTATAATATGCATGATATTATATCCATTATATTTATTTTATATTCCTTACATCAGATAATTAAAATAATTAAAATATTAAATTATGTAATATTAATACATATAATTATGTAATAGTATTTTATTATGTAATATTATATACATGTATATATAATTATATATAATATGTCATTAAAATATATAATACATATGAAATATAATACGTGAAACATAATACATATGGATGCATTAAATTATTTTTACAATATAATACATTATATTTAGTATTAATGTATTGTATTCTAATAATAATTTAAAACATCAATAAATTATATTGTATACGATATCGTATGATATTGTATGACATGATATTGCATGATATGATATCGTATGGTATGATATCGAATGATATAATATCGTATAATATGAAAACATTTAGTGATTTAAAATGAATTGTTCAAATATTAGATGATAAAGGATAGTTTTTATTTTCAAGTTAAATCACTCACCTTCGGGTCGTTGTTAGAACAGGAAATCTGAAAAATACCTGAGTTTTCTTCCATGTTCCATTAAAAACGTTAACCTTTGAAGCAACGCACGCACTTTCACTTACTTGTTTGCTCATTGTAATAATAAGGAATTTCTTAAATAACTAACAACCACTAAAAAATAACGAAAAGAGACATTAGAAAAAAAATGCAGTTCAAATAAGACAATTCATAATAGCATTTAGTCTTCATAATGATGTCACGGCCTCAGGTCCAGCGGGATCTGAGCCCTCCAGCACATCCAACACGCCGCTCTTCGGCTGAACCACCCGGGGTCTATCACCCCCTGAAGAATCCAATCTAGGCGGACTATGCGCGGTAATCGCGAGATGAGGAGCTTGAGAAACCTTAGTCTTTGCTCTGGAGGACGTCCTCTCGAAAAGAAGACTAATCCCGAGATAGCCCAAGTACCCCAGAGAAGCACTTGGGTTTTCCCATTCAACGACAGATGCTGAGCCTGTTTCAGGGCCCACCTAGCTTTCTTCAGGATACGTTTAAGTCTATCCAGGTCAGCTTTCGCCGACCAGTTCACCGTAACAGTGAACCCCAGGTATTTTACTCGACTTGTGAAGGTAGGGAGTGGTTGATTAGTCAATATAGAAGATAGAGCTGAGAGTGCTAGTCTCTTTAATTTTTTCTTTGTCGCAGGGGTGCCATGAAAGACAACTACCTGCGATTTGGATGAATTTAAAATAAGATTGGATAGGGTCAGCTGGTCTGTTAATCTTAAAAATAAACGGCTGATGTCCGAAGCGACATCTTTGCACCTGCGTAAGAGAACAGGGCCGTGGTATCATCAGCGTATACCACTAGATGTTGATCACGTTTAAAATTCTTGAATAGTACAATGGAGGCAGCAAGAAATAAGATAGGAGAAAGTGGGGATCCTTGGGGCACACCTGTAATAGGGTAGAACTTACACGCATCAGGGTCGTCTTCATAGTAGAACCTCTTGGTAAACAGTAATATCTCCACCCTGTTAACAATTCTCGCAGGCAACCCGAGGGACCTGAGAGAGGAGATAACAAAGGGAATGGAAATGCGGTCAAATGCATCAGAAAAGTCAAGAAAAACAGCCACAGCTAGTTGATGGATATTATCCCTACAAAACTTATGCACTTCACCTATTGCTGAATGAACCGAGCGTCCCTTGACAAACCCGTGAAAACTCGGTGGGATCAAATTACGCCTACTTAAATGGTCGCGGATTCTACGCGCAAGCGCTTTTTCGTAGATGGAGATGAGGGAGTTTTGAATCGAAATGGGACGCAGATCTTTGGGACATGAAACCGGACTATGCTTTGGTAAGAAAATTCTACGACTAATATTGATGCCGGCTACATCGGATGGTGAGGCTAAAAGCATTGTGACGGCCACTTCTCTTCTTTGATCGGCTGTCAAAAGCTGACAGACTCGAGAAGATAGTGGAGCGACGGATTTAGAGGTGCCCGGAAGTGTCCCCCAGGAGTTAAGGATATCTGTAACAGATAAGTCCCTGCTCCCGAAGTCACCCCAAGACGGGATTGGTTGGGGAGATTGAGTGGTTCCATAATTATGTAGGGATAGTGACTCCTTCAAAACATTATCAAGGCCTATTCTACCAATCCAACCCAAAGCTCTATCCTTCCAACAGACAAACTTCTCCTTGAATATCTTCCAGAAGGAAGACTGAGAAGGGTTAAGGTGAGCGATGTTCGCCTTATCCCTGCTCAGCTGGAACCTATATCTAGTGCTCCAGTATTCATTCGAGATGGCCTACCTGGCGGAAACAGAGACATTGGGAAGACGTAGCATTTTAGCCAAAACCTTGAGTTTTGTTGGAGTGGGATTGTAAATATGACCTTTATAGGTAGTCGAAAGAAACGCGGTAGCTTGCGAGGAGAGGAAGGAATTAAATTCGGTCAAATTCTCATTACCAATTCTGGGGAAGAGTTGGATAGCCGCCTGAAAGAAAGCCACTCTGATGGGATCAAAGTGAAACCTCCTAAGCAACGTATCTTCCTCTATCCGCCAACGAATTAGGTCATGAGAGATGTTCTGTTTGTGGCGCGACTGCTCAGTACAGATGGGTTTCAACAACCACATCTTATGAAGCAGTAATATGTCGAGGAGAGAATTAGTTGTTGAGCAATGAAAAGTTGGGGACGGTGGTTTGTGAATAAGGTAATCGTTCCTGGCTCTGCGGAGTGCTGCATTAATCCAACAACCAGTTCTGTCGTTGAAGTCACCGAGTAACATGTCATAGCCACTACCCAAGATACGGTCCAGGAGATCACGGTTCTTGTGAATTTCCCCTGGCCTAATATAGATATTGGCTATGCTGATACGTTTACCATTCTTACAAAGTGAAACAGCTAAACAAGACAGGGCTGGACAAGAATAGTTTAAAAGAAGGGATGATCTTAAGGAGCATTTAACTAGGGTTAAAAGACCTTGAGATGAAGAGGCGTGAGGAGGGGTTATGTACGGAGTGAAGTGGGTGTAAATATGCTTGGGGATAAATCGAGTAATGTCCTGGGGGATACGGATAGACCGCGTCTCCTGAAGGACTATAACATCCGCATCTCTACCAGATAGAAGGCTAAGGGCAGAAGCACCTCCCGAATTCCACTGAAGTATATTCAGTGAAAAAGGCTCTTGACTACTTTGCATTGTGTTACGACAGCTGGAGTGGGATGCCTACCTCCTAGCAGAAACTAGGAGAGAGAAAGTTGCCCTTCTCACTCCCAGCCCTACCAGGAGAAGACACTTGCCCACCAGCATTATCTTCATCTCCCTTTGAGGCCAACAACTCCCAGCATATATCATCTTTCTTTGCCAACTTCAAGGAAGCCAACTTTTGTTTAGAAGATGATCTCTTCTTAGAACGGGGGGCTCTCTTTGAAGAGGTAAGAATCGTCGATGGAGGAGAACGGGACTCCTCGAATTTCGCTATCAGATGGTTCGTTAAGGCTCGAATCTCGTCTTTATATATCTGTAGTCTTGCGTCAACAATTTTGAAAATGTCGGTGTCCGACATACCATAACCGTTTGAATTGGATAAGCTGGCAGCGGCAAAGTGGGCCGGTTTGACCGGTGCCCCACAATGCCTTAATTTGTATTCTTTGAAGATAGGACATCTTCTAGACCAGGCCGGGTGCTGACCACCACAATTGGAACACAGAGGGGGGAGAGAACATTTCCCCTCATGGACTTCGGAAGAGCTGCAAACCCCACACGTATGGGGCCTAGTACAGTTCGAGGACCAGTGCCCCCAGAGGTGGCACCCATTGCAATGGGGGTATGTTAAGTCATCAGCATCTACGATATTGAAAGAAAGATTGTACCCCAGAAAGGGGTTACATTTGCTTTTAGCCAGACATTCCGCCTGATCGACTGCGGTAGAACAGAATGCTATTGGTATAGCCTGACCTTTCTTGCCCAGGATTGGGCGAATATTATGAATTTTGAACTCAGATGTGAGAGCAATGATATCTTCCTCCGTTGCGAAGGGCGGAAAATTATTAATTTTCAGAGTCGCCTGAATAGGCCTGTAAGTAGTTGACCCAAATTCTTTTAGGTGTGTTTCGAAAAATTCTAGGTACGATGCTGCCAGATCTGGAGAGCTGAAAGAAACCCGGATTTCGGAATCTAAATATTTTATCGAATTAAATAGAATTCTCTTCTTATAAGAGCTTGTAAACTCTCTCAGAAAAATATTGAAAAGATTCTTCCTTTCAAATGGTTGAAGAAGTCTGATTATTACCAGATTCACCACTTTAGGCACAGGAGGGAGTTCTCCATCCGTGCTTGAGATTAAAAAATTAGACGAAATAGGACTAACCTTGTTTTCTTTGGCTTGAAAATTCGATGTTACATTGGAAATACCTGAGTTCCGTTCCATATTAGCTTGATTTTGTAAGTTGTTTGAAGCACCGATGGTAAATTTTTTTACAATTTTTTCTGTCATTTGCATCAAACTTCTCGCTTTGCTCATTGTTACGTGCATCGATATGTTCACTCACTTGTTATTTAAAAAACATATTTAACTATACACAATCGCCACAAGCGAGTGAGCATGTCGATGCACGTAACAATGAGCAAACAAGTAAGTGAAAGTGCGTGCGGTGCTTCGAAAGTTAACGTTTTTTATGAAAAAATTGAAGAACACTCAGGTATTTTTCAGATTTCCTGTTCTAACAACGACCCTAAGGTGAGTGATTTAACTTTTGATAGTCAAGTGGGTGCGGGAGTCCTTTCCCCAATCCCCAAACTCAAACAATTGTTAATAATCAAATTATCTGGTCCTACTCAATGACAATATGTTTAACATATTCTTAAGAAGCTTCGTGGAAAATTTCAAAAACCTTACTATATTTAATGCTGTAAAATACTTTGAAACTGAGATCAGGATGTCTTGTGTTACATCTGATCTAGCGAAAGATTACGAATCATTTTTCAATAAAAACTCATCTCCTTTAGGTTCTATTTAATATAAGCCTATTATGGCCTCTGTTAATATCACTAATCTGCCTCCACAACTGGAGGATAAAGACATCAAATCCCTGAAATTAATTTACAAAATCTCAAATTTGAAACCGCTTAAGGGGAAGGACGGTTTATCCCCTACCATTGCGTTTTGCTCGACATCCATAGAAGCAGCAGAAACCATGTCTAAGTGCTCCTGCAACCCTTTTTAGGGTACAACCTGAAATTTCAGGATCTAAACTCTGATGATTTGACCTTTCCTCATTGCAATTCTTGCCACAAAGTGGGGCATTGGGGATCTAATTGTAAAGCTATAAGAATTTGTGGTGTTTGCGGTCTACAGAGTTGTACACATGCTGCTGGGAAGTGTGATGCTCTCCCGAAATGTTCGAACTGTGGGCGGGACCATCCCGCTTGGTCCTGTAAATGTGATGATTTCCGAAAATACAGAGATAGATTCTGCTCTTCTTCCCAAGCTAATAAAGAGACTGCTAGTTTCTCTGTAATTTCCTCAAGGATGTCCGACAAGAACATCATCCGGCTCTTTGACTTGCAAAAATAAGCAATACTCAAACATATCGAGAATTTAATCAATAAGAAATTTTCTCTCCTGTATTCAGCACCTGAAATTGTCAGACCTATTGCCAGGGCCAAATCTAAGAAGCGGGGGGATTTAGCTCATACTGTACCCCTAATCAAAGTGGGGAGATTACTGAAGGCGAAAGGCATGGCCTCGTCGGGAGATAAAGATATTTCCCGTGGACAAGTGCCCACCTTGGATAGTGCTAGTGGCAGGAAGGGTAACCCTTCCGTCCCCGGCTCCGTCTAGGGTTATGGCAATCCCACTCTGCTAACCTAACACAATGCAGAGTTCACGTGAGCATTTTTAACTGAATATTCTTCAGTGGAATTCGGGAATGCTTCTGCCCTTAGACTTTTATCTGGTAGAGATGCAGATGTTATAGTCCTTCTGGAGACGCGGTCTATTCGTCTCCCCAGGACATTACTCGATTTATCCCTACGCACATTTGTTCCCACTATACTTCGTACATAATCCGCCTCACTTTTCTTCATCTCAAGGTCTTCTAACCTTAGTAAAATGCTCTTTAAGAACTTCCATCTTACTTAACTACTCCTGTCCAGCCCTGTCTTGTTTAGTTATATCACTTTGTAAGAACGGTAAACGCCTCAGTCTGGCCAATGTCTACATCCGTTCAGGTAAGATCCACAAGAACCGTGACCTCCTGGATAGGATTATTGATAGCGGTTATGACATGGTACTTGGTGATTTCAATGGCATAACTAGTCGTTGGATTCATGCAGCACTCCGCAGAGCCAGGAACGGTCATCTTATTCATAAACCATCATCCCTTACTTTCCGCTGCACATCAACGAATTCCATTTTCGACTTACTGCTATTCCACAAGAGGTGGTTGTTGAAACCCCGGGCAATCTCTGGCAATATCTCTCTGCCAGGCTCCGTCTTCCCAATCTCTCTGCTTCTGCCAGGCATTCTCTCTCGAAAAAACATTGGAGCACTAGATTTAGGTTTCAACTGGGTACGAATAGGGCGAGCATTGGTTCCCTTAATCCAGCTCAGTCTTCCTTCTGGAAGATATTCAAGAAGGAGAAAGTTGTCTGTTGGAAGGATAGAGACTTGGATTGGATTGGCAAAATAGGTCTTGATGAAGTTTTGAGGAGTCACTATCCCTACATAATTATGGAGCCACGCAATCACCGCAGATAATCCCACCTTTGGGAGACTTCAGGAGTAGAGACATCTGTCCCAGATATCCTTCACTCTTGGGGGCCTCTTCCGGGCAACTCCAAATCGGTTTCTCCACCCTATTCTCGTGTCTGTCATCTTTTTACAGCCGAACAAAGAAGATAAGTGGCCGGCACAATGATTTTAGCCATCCCTTCCGATGTGGCCGGCATCAACATTAGTAGACGAGTTTTTATACCCAAGAACAATTCTGTCTTGTGTCCTAAAGACCTGCGGCACATTTTGATTCATAATTCCCTCATCTCGATTTACGTGAAAGCGCTTGTGCGTAAAATCCACGACTTTCTAAGTTGGCGAAATTTAATCCCACTAGGTTTCCATGGGTTTGTCAAGGGTCGCTTTGCCCATTCAGCAGTGGATTAAGTGCATCAGTTTTGTCGGGAGAATAGTCATCAACTTGCTGTGGCTGTTTTCCTTGATTTTTAAGCTGCATTCGACCGCATCTTTATACCCTTTGTTATTTCTTCTCTCAGGTCTCTAGGGTAGCCTGCGAGAATTGCTAACAGGGTGGAGATACTGCTGTACACCAAGCGTTTCTTTTATGAAGACGACCCTGATGCGCGTCAGTTCTACCCTATTATGGGTGTGCCCTAAGGATCCTATCTTACTCCTATCTTATTTCTTGCTGCTTCCATCGAACTTTTTAAAATGTTTAAACGCAATCAACATCTAGTGGTATACGCTGATGATACCACACCCTGTTCTCTGGACGCAGGTACAAAGACGTGGTCTCGGACATCAGCCGTTTCCTTTTAAGATTAAAAGATTAGTTACGTAAGTCCAATCTTATTCTAAACTCCGCTGAATCGCAGGTATTTGTCTTTCATGGCACCCCAGCAACAAAGCAAAAACTTAAGAGATTAGCACTCTCTGCGCTCCTCCATTTTGACTAATCAACCACTCCCTGTCTTCACGAGTCGAGTAAAATTCCTGGGGTTCACCGTAACAGTGAAATCGTCTGCGAAAGCTTACTTGGATAAACTTAAACGTATTCTGGAGAGAGCTAGGTGTGACCTGAAGCGGGCCCAGCATCTGTCATTGAAAGGTAAAACTCAGGTGCACCTCTGAGGTGTTTGGGCTATCTCCGGATTAGTCTTCTTCTTAAGAGAACGTCCCCCAGAGCAAAGGCTAAGTTTTCTCAAGCTCTTTATCTCTCGTTTTCCCAGCATAGTCCGCCTTGATTGGACTCTTCGTGGAGGGGATGAAAGACCCCGGGTGGTTCAGTCGAAGGGGCGGTATGTTGGATTGGCTGAAGGCTCAGATTCCAGTGGACCTGAGACCATGATGGTGAAGAAGGATAAACCAAAAAGAAGAAATAATGTTGAAAAGATTTGGTTTTTATTATTAAAGCAGTCACAATAAAAAAATTATGTTTGAGGCCCATTTGTGGGAACCTGAATTGTAATTATCACTGATAATAAATTTATAACTGATAGTTATATTATGACTGAATATTATTAATACATTATACATATTTATATTTATATTCAAACTGATATTTGCTATAAATATCAAAACATTTAGTATTTTTATTTCCTATCAATTGCTTTGTAAAAATGGATTACCTAAGATTTGAAGAGTAAGGATGGATGAAAGAATGAATATAGCGAAGAGGCATAATGGGAGTGATAGATTATGGATGAGAAAAAATTCGATTAAGAAGAAAATGAGGAATTAGAGGATAGATGAATAGGGAAAATTGAGAAATAGGTGTAATCGAGAAAGTTTAAAAGAATTATAGTGAATAGAGTTAAACATTTTAATATTTTAATACTTTTAAAATGGATGATTTGTTCTTTGTTACACTTTGACAAGATATTAATACATAATGTAATGCCCCCAATTTCTAAGAAAATCCAAATTATATTCACAATTTCCACTCAAAAAGACGTTCAAAATGTTCCAAAGAAAAAATATAAAATTCGTATTTTTATTAATTAAAATATTTTTCAAACAAAATGATCCATTTGTTCAAATAAAATTCACTGTTTTCGATCAATATTTTTGTCTATTCCAGTAAAACTTTATTAATTTTCAGTTATATACCAATAACAGGAGGGATAGAATAAAATTTATATTATCGAGAATATAAACTTTATAAAAATAAAGTTTATATTATCGCATAATGAAGCTTATGGTGTTATGATCATATAAATTTAAGTTTGTACTTCTATTATCGGCCCATTCATCGTTGTATTTTTGATTTGGGGATATACACCCTTCTATCTGCAAATGTTTCTTTTCCTATTCGGCACAATCTCCATTTGTACCTTAGCGGGGATATATGGCGTGTTTACAATCCTAAATATCCCTGTTTGTTTACACGTGACGTGCTTATGTTTATTCATAAAACGGTCAAAATATTTGTTTCACACGTTCAAAATCCCCCTGGGAAAAAGTTTTACCAGAAAATTCTGTTGACAAATAAACAATCTGTGAATCGTCATCACTTGAATTTGTTGAAACATTATGTGAACGAAGATTTCTGATAAAATTAATTGAACTGAATGGCTCTATATTTTATTGAGCTTTAATAAACAAAAAATGTTAATTTATTAAAAGAAAGAACGTCAAATCAGATCAGGTAAATGAGTCTATATTAAATTGGTATATTAATAGGTATATTAAATTATAAATTGAACAGATAAATAAAATAATTAAATTATAAATAAGTATAAATAATTTAATAATTTGAAACATAAGATGCATTAAAAAATTTATAGATAACAGTATGATAATACTTAGAAAATGGTTTTTTTTGTCAGTATATCAATTTGGATATGTTTAATATAAATCATTGTTTGTCGAAATATAATCTAAATTTCTACATCTATGATACAACTGTAGTCGATATCTACTGCAATGCTATATCCATTATGCACGGGAAATAAAAATTGATTTTTTGTAATTTGACATTTGGAAAATCGTTAAAAATCGCCATCTGAAATTTATGGAACGACAAACATAAAATACCTTTAAAACTTAATAAACGCACATTTATTTCATCGATTTATTATAAAATTGATAAAAATACAAATACTGAAAATTAAAAAATAAAGTGGATTGGCGGTCCATCAACGAAAATCCACAATTTTCATTGCTTTGGAATGTTTTAATTTTCAGAGCTTAATGATTTCGTCTTGCATTGTGTGCCAGGAGGGACTAAACCCAAAATTAAGTATTACAGCGAGTCCATGTGGACATGTTTTTCATACAATTTGCGTTAATCGTTGGTTTGAAAGTGCTGGGAGGCGCACATGTCCACAATGCCGCTATGAAATCACATCGGATAATCCTACAAGGTATTTAATGTTTCATAAGTTAATTAAGATTTTACACTCTTATAATAACGTTATAACTTATGAGACCGTATAATAATCGTGATGTATACTAGTATTCGATTTTATAAATTTTATACTTTATTAAAATTACAGACATTAAAATCTTCGTGTTCATTGGAAAATTAAAGCGTTTTTAGTTATCATTAACTTTATTAAATCAAATTTAATTTTGTTTAAAAACATTTACTAGAACGCTTATTAATAGACTTCTTTATTTGTTTTTCATTGTAATATTTTTGTGCATTTAACTTTTTACAGTCATAATATCGTCAATTATAGTATTAAGTTCATAATATTGACTTGAATCTGCCCATATGTATTATCGAATAACGAAAATCTATTACGAAACCTGTATTATATCTATCGTATATATAAAGTTCATCACGTAAAAAGTATAGTATGTAGTTTGTATACTATTGACTATACGTAGTTCGTCTATTAAATCAAAATAGTTAATTATCAATTATAAATGTTCGCGAATTCTTCCATGGAAATTTGGTGAATATTAAAGCTGTAACAAACATCGTTTATACTTTCCATGTGAAAATTCTTTCCAGAAGTTAATGCGCTATTTTTAAATGTTATTTCCTATCCGTTTATTACAACAATATATACATTTCATTTTTATTATATAATCAAACACTAAAACTCGACAATATTTTACAAAAATCAAATTTCGTGTATTTGCATTTGTGATACCGTACTAATGTCGGTAATCGCCAATTTAGTTCCATAATGCATTATCATATTAATATACGACTATATTTTTCTGTATGTGGCACGACATTTTTCTAACAGGTATTGTTTCTATTCTTTATACAGCAGGACTCTACTAATCAGCCTGATTGGGTCTCATCAGCTGCTGATGAAGCCCACTTAGGCTGATTAGTAGCATCCGCTGTATCAAGGAGAGGAAGAATATCTGTGAGGAAAATGTCGTGTCACATTCAGAAGAATTTCAGCGTACAATGCAATCAAGTTAAATTAAAAATACTATTATATGTTTAAAAAATCTTATTTAGTAAGATTAAGTACGATAAAGGAAAATATAAAACTGTGGGTTCTGCAAACGTAAAATAGACAACGTAATTCATCAACAGTAATTTATTTTTACAATTTATAAAAATGTTTAAATAGTAAATACATTATAGAAGCAAACTTTTTACAATTTATAAAAATGTTTGAATAGTAAGTACATTATCCTTCTTCGCCGATGATCAGTTAATATTTTCTGACAATATTCTCGTGACGTATGTTTCTATGATTGTTCATTTCTGGTTAATTTAGTGCTTACCGAAACGATTTTCAATAAATCCATAAAAATAAAATAATTTATTTTATGATTATTTCATGATTATTATATGATATTAAATATTATTTCTGATTATTATATAATTTTATTATAATTGCACAGTGCAATCGCTAGAAATAGTTTGTAGTAATTCATCAACAGTATTTTTTACAATTTATAAAAATGTTTAAATAGTAAATACATTATAGAAGCACACTTTTTACAATTTATAAAAATGTTTGAATAGTAAATACATTATCCTTCTTCGCCGATGACCAGTTAATATTTTCCGACTATATTCTGGTGACGTATGTTACTATGATTGTTCATTTCTGGTTAATTTAGTGCTTACCGAAACGATTTTCAATAAATCCATAAAAATAAAATAATTTATTTTATGATTATTTCATGATTATTATATGATATTAAATATTATTTCTGATTATTATATAATTTTATTATAACTGCACAGTGCAATCGCTAGAAATAGTTTGTAGTAATTCATCAACAGTATTTTTTACAATTTATAAAAATGTTTAAATAGTAAATACATTATAGAAGCAAACTTAATTCGAATTTTCCTTTATATCAGATAAAAAGTAAGCATGTTTTCAGTGAAAGATTGTGTTCTGGTATAAAGTTATATCAATAAAATGTAATTAAATATATTTTGTTTTCCTTACTCATTTTAGGTGACATTAGTAATTACGAGATCATACATATTAAGATGTAATTCATACTTATTTGATTATTAGACAAATTCATGAAATTTTATATTACTTTTAGAGATATACTTCAATTTTATTTTTTTAAGAAATTACCACAATCTTGTACTAAAGACTGTAATTACTTTTATGAGACCTATTTTTCTAAATTTTATTCTTATTTTTCTAAATTTACATTCATCGAAATGCGCAAAGCAGCAACTCTTTGTATGCTTCCTTCACGTTTTTAACACCCCTCCTATGCACTTATTTACTGTTCGTTTCCACTTTATTTTGTTCTTTCAAGCAAATATTTTACTTAAGACATTTTACTTTTAGTATAACGCTCTGATAGCATAACTTAACTTTAAATTGGTTACTTTTCATTCATATCTTAACTTTAAATTGGTTATATCAATTTCGTTTCATTAATAACTGAATCGGTGATGGTTCTACATATGTAGTTTGACACGTTTCCTTTCATGCAAACATTTCAAATATAAACTTATCGCACAACATAAATATAACATAAACCGTGATCGCATGTTTGGAGCAATAGAGACAACGTTGTGTCATACCTTACGTAAAATGATTATCAGGATTCTAATTTTTTATAAAAGATTTCAAAATATATTGCTACTATATTAAAAAGTGGCGTTTCTAATAATATGTTTTCTTTTATTAAAGATATCACTGACTTCTAACTTAATTAGAAGTAAACATTCTAAATACATTAATATCCTCATTTTAGATGAAGTTTGGAATTTATAAATTTGGAATTGATTAATACCATTATGTAAATGATGTATATATTGTCTGCAGAAGTAATATTGATGACCAATATTTGTTAAATATTAAATTCAAAAGATCCCTCCATACAGAAGAGCATTTGTTCAACATCTTATATTGGTACAAATATTCCATCGTTAGTTTTTATTGATAGTGATAAAAATATCACTATTTTCTAGTGATATTTTAGTAACTAGCAATCCTGTTGATTAGACTCTAAATAAAGAAGGCTGGACTAATTTGTAAATATTATGTACATATAGATGTAACTTCTTATTTAAATATGATATGTGGGACCATATTTTTGGACTAGCCATCAATTACCTTGCATTAATACTAGCATATATTTTAGAAGTATTGGAAAACAGTTTGTGGAAGATATTTGTTTTTGAATTGATTAATACCATTATGTAAATGATGTATATATTGTCTGCAGAAGTAATATTGATGACCAATATTTATTAAATATATTAAATTCAAAAGATTCTTCCATACAGCAGAGCATTTGTTCAACATTTAATATTGCTATAACAATCTTAGATGTTTAAAAAATACTAAACCCCTTAACAGAAAATATATTTACTTATTCCTTATATAAATTAAAAATAAAATTCTTTATCAAGTTTATATATAATAATAGCATATCTAATAACACTACTGATGTTTTAATTTATAATAAATAGTGGCCCAAATTACATAATATTTTGAAGTCAAAACCTGAATTTAATGAATGCCCTGTAGTATATAAAATTCTTTGTGATTTTTTGTAATTTCTCACAGGGATTGGAAAAACATATCGCAAAACATAAATATAACATAAATATTGAAGCTATACCACATTATATACTTAATTTAAATCATAATGCTAATTTTGATAAAGCTTCTATTCTATCATTTATAAAAATAATTACCTGTCCCGTGTTAAACTGGAAGCCTTTTTTGTAAAAACGGATAATATTGTGGCAAATTATAAAGCTGATTACAATTTAAAAATAACTAATTTCGTTTCGTTTATTATACATTTATAATTAACCAAATAATTCTGTTTTAATTTTGATATTGATTTGAATTCTTGATAATTTATTGTTTAAAAAATATTTTCGAATATTTTAAATTTAATTTTACTTTTTGTTTTTAAATTTAATTTTGTTTTGATAATCAATTACAATTCCACAATTTTCTTTATTTAGTTGTTTTTGTCTACTAATTTTCTTTTATCCCTTTAGGTTTTGTATCTGCTTATTTTCTTTGTTTTTGCTTTGCAGTATTAATATACAGACATTTTCCTTTGTAATGATATACTTGCTACATTTTAATTTGTTTTCTTAAATTTTTTCCATTTTGTTACAAATTTTGAGTATTTTGTATAAATAGCAAACGTGATGATTTATGTTTGAATAAACTGTTTGTAATTTTCCTTAAGATGCTAGCAATAGCATCTGTTTGAATAAACAGATACTTTATAATAAAGACTCGATCACTTCATCGTTTAATTTATACTACCTAGATCGAACTTTTTTATATAATTCCTATTCTCTCAATTCGCCGTTCTTAATCCACGAAATTGAATATTATATTGCCCACAAAACAAAGCCTCCAGTCAGGTTCTTCACCGCACTAAACATATAAAGGCATCTATAATAATCCTATCTTTATTGGACATTTCTGCAACTCTATTATGCATGGGCGCCAACTTCTTGATTCCTGGAAACAGGGTACAATCAAAGTTACCTACATAGTCAAAGGTGACCCTAACTCCATTGACTCTTACAGATATATCGCTCTATTAAACTACTCATACAAATTTCTAGCACACATTATGGCTTACCGTGTATCATTCCATCACGATTCCCTTCTTCCACGAGAACAATACGATTTCTGTACCAATTGTACTTCAACTTATGCTATCAAAATAGTTCAAGATAACGTCGTACAATGTTTTGTTCAAAAATCATCTATGTATGTAATCTTTATCAATTTTACAAAAGCATTCAATACGTTAACCGTAGCCTCTTGATCACAAAACTCGTAAATGAAGTTAATATATCCGATTATTTTATTCATCTGATTCAGTGTGTCATACAACCAAATTCCGTTTGTATATTCGATGGATTATTTTTTATCGGATCCTGTCATCGCTAACAAAGGAGTACATCATGCTGATTCACTTAGTCCATTGTTATTTTCATTTTACCTCATGGACTTAACCTCCTGAATTCGCATACATTCATTAGAATTTACATCTATTTTATATGCTGATGACATCGTATTTCTCTTCAGCGAGCCGCTTGCATTGAAGGAGGATTTAACTCCCTCACTAAATATGGTCATCTAAACCAACTGCTCGTTAACATTTCAAAATCTCAGATAATAAAGTTTCGCAAAGAAGATTATCTTAGAATAAGCGACAAACTAAACCTTAGTAACCAGCCTCTCGATTTCTCCCTCAATTTTACACACCTCGGAATTCTGCTTACATGCAGGTAGTCATTTACCTCCATTTAAAACTCAAAAGCTCAAAAATGGTCATTACCACTTCGCTCACTGAAATATTAGGATTGTTCTATTTTCAAGGAGCCCTTATATACTTTCAAACAATTTTACTGCCTATCATTCAGTATGGTTTTAGAGCATTTTGGTTAGATCTTTCCGCTTCTTATTTCGCACAAATAGACAAATGCCAATGGAAATTCATTAAGCGCGCAGTTGGAGTTTCACCAAAAATCATCATTCTCGATAGTCTCTGCTCTACCCAATGTTCTTCCTTGTGCTCTTTTACTAGGTCAACTATTGAGTTTACCGGTCACACTAGCGCTTCATTCGTATCTTGACTCTCTCGAAATCAAAAGAGCCGTAATCGATCGTGAGATATACGGCATCCCTGCATTCACATAGTCAAAATGGAAACAACCATTTTTTCCAAAGCGTCCACTTGTTTAGAGAGTATCTCTTCATGGATATCACGATAAATTTTGCAAAATACGTATACCTGTTCATAAACTTCCTTCAACTTGTCGCTTTAAGTTCTGTCATCATGATTATTATTCCATGTGTTCGTTTGTCCTGATCTCTCCATTATGAGTTTACTTGGCATTGATAGCCTATCAGTCCCTAGTATCGTCTCTTTGCCACCCTATGAAACGAACTTAAAGATTTATATACACGAACTCAAAGAGTTTTCAATGACTTCTTAACATGAACTCAACGACTTTTCAATAAATTCTCAACAACCGTAACTCTACAATTGAACTCTACAAGATGAACTCTACAATATAAACTCTACAATGTGAACTCTACAATTTGAACTTTACTGTATGAACGCTACAACATGAACCCTACAATATGAACTCAACTAGATGAACTGCACTCTACAATTGAATTATACAATTGAACTCTATAATTAAATTCTACAATTGAACTTTACAATATGAACTTTATAATTGCTTGTTTTCTCGATAGCCGAAAGGCGTAAATAAAAATCTTTTCATTATGTCTTTTGTATTTTTCTTTTCATATGTTGAACGTAGCTCATTATTATTTCAACAGCTCATTATAATTGCTCATCATTATTAATGAAGAAAAAAGTTAAATCAGAAAAAATAGTACACAGCAAAAATAGTACACAACACTGTGTACCAATTCACATGTCCAAAAGCTGAATGTAAGGTCAGTTTACACGACGCAACGGTTGTATTCATGAATCAATCAACATTCATATAGCGGTGCGATTAAGAAGCATATGGAAGATGAACATAACATTAAAGTATCGAAAAAGGAGATAATTGATAGTACACAATCTTTAATGAAAGAACGTAATGTTGTGAATTTACGAATTCTTGAAGCGATATTAAACAAAGAGATGAATCCTACTATCAATCGCAAAGATGAAGGATTCGTAAACAAGATCGAAATATCAAAGGAAATTTTTGCGCTATTTATTGTGTTGCCAAATGGTACTATTTCATGTTTTGAATTTTATAAAATTAATATTATATCAATTTGATTTTTTAATATTAATATTTTAATTTTACTTTTACCACATTTCTCTGTAAATTATTATGTTTTTGGCAATATGGGAATAGGCAACGTTTATGTTAATAATAATTGATTATATAAATAACAGAATAATATAAATAATATAATAATTATATTAATATCGATATTATCGTATTTTTATCAAAATCATTTGCGGAAATTTTACTTTTTCTAGTTTAAAACTCATTTTATAGTAACTCTTTCAAGTTTGTTCGTTTATATAGGATACTGAGATTATCAGCACTCGAGCGGACACATGATAAACGTTCAAGTTTGCAATTATTTAATTTGGATATTAGCGCTCTTCAGCAAAAATATCTAGAATCACGTTCAACAAAAATATCACTTAAAGAAAAATGTTTACAGGTATGATTTTTATTTGCAAACTATCAGAACAATGCAGATATTTAAGTGTCTTAAATATGGAAATTAATTGAACTTGCATAAAAGACGAAGTTTTACAATATTGAAAAGTAAATAAATAATCTTAAACTACATATTTTGCATTCTAAATTGATCAGTGTTTAATTATAGATTTGATGTCTTGATGAAAAGATTATCTACTTGCATTTGCAGCTCTAGACTGAAACAATTCAAACAAATCAGCTAACAGAGTCTACGTATTATTTTTTATATTGTCGGTATTTTTGATATCATTATTTTTGATATTTTAGTTATTAATTTTAAAATTATTTTTGATATATTTTTCATAATATTAAATTAGCTAATTGAGTTACGTATTTGATATAACTATTAAATTGAAAAGAATAATGATTTTAATGGTAAATCAAAATTTAATAATTAAATAATATGTATAATAAAAGAATTATAAATAATAAATAATTGTGATAAGATTTTATCTAATTTATACAAAGTATATAATGTCAGAATTTCTAACAGAGGTTATATTACCGTGAAAACAAAGTTTACAGGTCAATAAACAACTTGTCAGTAATACAAATCAAATCTAAGTAAAAAATAATCTAAATAAAAAATTAAAAATAAATGTTTAATAAATTAATAAATTAATCTAAATAAAAAATTTTAGAAAAAAAGTCAATTTTTGAATTGACAAATAAATATCAGACAGAGGTTTATAATAAGGATTATAGGTCATTCGAAGGAACTACTGTGCTATCTTGTTTCGGACTCTATTCCTCGATCCAACGTAGCAGCGAGGCCAAGTACATGATAATGGCGTATTTCCTCTGATGAAATTTGATTATCTGGTACCTTATTCATGATATCTATTAAGTTATTCTAATACAAATTAGAATAATTTGTATTCAAATTCATGAATACAAATTATATTATCCATCCATAAAGATAAATAATTATAAATAATAAATAATTATATAAGATTGTTTACAATTAGAATTTATATATCGATAAAATTTATTTTTAAAATTAAAAATAAAAGTCAATTTTTAAAAATTGACTAATAAATAATATACAATGTATTCGAATAAGGAATAAAGGTCATCAGTAGGAACTGCAATGTTATCAGGTTTCAAAAACAAAATATTTTGTTCCATTTCAATTTTTTATATTTAAAACATCTATATAAATAAAAAATATAAATTAAATAAAATTTATTTGTTAAATTTATTAATAAATCTAATAAATTCTAACGTTTGATTTTTATCATTTAATTTAGCAACAAAAGACCCTTTTAAAGTATCTATTTAAAGTGTCTATTCACTTTAAATTTTTTATCCCACTGGGTGGGATACATTTAATATAGCAGTGAAGAATTTTTATAAAAAATTAAATAAAATTAAATGTGAGAAATTAAAATTAATATAATAAATCAACTTAATGTAATCATAATAATATGATTAGTGACATAATAATCTAATAAATCATAATTTATTATAATTTATTATAATAAATCATAATAATAGATATTTCTCAGACGCGTAAAATGTGCTCTTTTATTCCTTGATTTGATATTGATTTTTTTATCAGCTATTGATTTTTTCTATCCAAGTTCATATGATTCCCCTTTAATAATAATCGCTGTTTTATAAAATTTAGCTTTCTTCTGATATTGCGAAAGAAGTTGAAAAACAGCGTTCAATGTCAGACACTTTCAAGATGCTAATTTGTAAATCAGACCAGCTAGAACCCGACGCTAAGTACATTTATAAATGAATATATTTATTAGTTAAATTAATATCTTCGAATAATTCAATAGAAATACGAGAAAATATACTTGAAATGATAAATATTTTTTATATGTTTAATTCGAAAATAAGTTACGGAGTTATTTAAATCTGGTAATTATTCGCATTAATCTAGATGGCTTAGAAGGTATGTTGATATAATGCGCTTAAGTTAATGCGCTTTTGGAACAAAAGCGCATTAACTTATGCTATATTTTGTTATACTAAAATGAACTTGAGAGTGCATCAGTTATGTAAATAAGATAGGATGTTGTAAGTTATAAATAAGTTAGATAATATGATGTTGCAAGATAAAAAATATTGTAATGTGACCTGGATATTATGATTGTTTTGATTTCTTAAAAAAATGCATCATCAACTATAAACGAATTATACCATTTTTAAACTATAAATAAATTAATTAATGCTACATTGTATTTAGTACAAAATTCTCAAACTATGTAAGTTCTCATAGTAAGAAATTCTCAAACTTAAAGCCTAATTACTTTGTAATTAGGCTTTAAGTCTATATTATAATATTACATAATTTAATATGATATAATATATAATATTATATATAATATTATATATAATATAATATTATATATAATGTTATATATAATATAATATTATGTAATATTGTATATAATATGTTATAATATTACATAATATTAGCAATATTATATATTATTATCATTTTGGCCATAAACACTGTTATACATAGAATGGATATATACTAAATTGGAGAAATTGATCTCTGGAAATTTAATTTTATTAATTGTTTGATTCTTCAACACCTGATTTTACAATAACTAAGTTATATTTTACCCAAATAACATTTATCCGTATTTTATTGTTCTCACCCTTTTATATTTCACCATTTTTCAATGGTTATCTCTTTGGCTGGCACCCTTCAAAGTTAAAAATAATAAAGTTTAAATTTTAATCGATTGAAATTAAAATTTTAATACAATTTTAATTATTTATTAGCTAATCAGTTTAATCTTGAATCTTATGTTTAACATAAAATTTTATGTTTTAACATTTTATATTTTCAAAAATATAAAATTATAAATATAAAATATAAATATAAAAATATAAAATTCGTTTTATGAAAACGAATTTGTTATTAATTGATTTAAATTTATAATTTTATTCTAAAATTCTATTAATTCTGTTTAAACAAATGAAAGTTTTCTTGATGTTCTTTTTTAACTTAATGATACAAATGTGATACAGGGAAGTTGATAGCCTACAAATTCGTTTAAAGTCAATTGTTCATGAAAACGTCGAATTACAAGACCATATTGATCGATTGGAATTTCTTAAAACCGCTTTAAATGGTATTCGTCATTTATATTTATTAATAGTTTGGAATATTTTGATGTTGTAATTTTAACCAAAACGCGTTTACAAAAATAAAATGAAAATAATTTACTATTTTCTTCTCACTGTTCATTATATATTAAGTCACTTTACTAAAGTAGGGCTTGCAATGTAGAGTTGATACACTTTCTTGAACATTGAAATCTTTTAGTTAAATAAGCAATTTATCAAAATGAGCTATTTGACTAATTTTATTGATCGAATAAAATTATTTGACTAATTTTATTGGTCAATTTATTAATATAAATTAATACATAATTATTATTTAAAAATGCTTTAAACGATAGTAGAGTATGGAATTATAAAATACTTTCTATAAATATATCGAAGAGACTATAAAGTTTTAAAGTTTTAGAAAGTAATTGCATCACAGATTTATGCTTTTTATTCTATAGGCAAATTCAAAATATAGAAAATTTTATTGAAACTTTTTAAATTTTAATGGATAAATACTCATTAACTAAAAATAATTAAAAAATTTGCTGATAAAATTTATTTGTTTACGATAATATTTTATCGTAATTTAATTTTAATATGATATTTTATCCTATTTATTTTCATTTAAATTATCTCATCATAAAGGTTTAAAGGATCAGATTAACTGATCCCTTAAACGTTTGACCCTAGGTTTTTTCGATCGGTGGCTATACACATTACCGACTTGGCTAACTATAAAGTATAAATTCCTTAGTATTTGAAGCTTTCAATGTAATGAATTTCAGAAACCGCATTTTCCGGAAGCATTCATAATATCATTTATTTGATGTGATCAGGAAATCATTGAATCTGTGTATGAATTTGATTTATTCTTTCATTATATTTTAGCTAATTACACCCGTGGTTTCTCTTTGAACCCTACCACTTTTAGATTTGAACATAGGTTTTTATTCGATCGGTAACTATACACCTTACTGACTAGGCTAACCATCCAGTACAGCATGAAATTCTACAGTTTATGAAATCTTCAATGCAATGAATTTCTGAAACGTATTTTCTCCAAGATGCATTGAAAGCATTCTTTCTTTAAGCTGATGATCCTTTGATTGAGTTTTTTATTTAATTGTAAATTTTTATAGATCGCACAAGGTGATTTGGCAGCAGAAACATGCTACAGTATCATTCCTCCACTACTTCCACCTCATACACCTTGACTCACAACATGCCAGGTATGAGCATGCCATATTGATATCGTTACGTCTGCTACTGCAGTGCAATGGTAGACCCGAACTCATCAAGAGGCTGCGTACCGCAGTAATTTCCTTCTATAGAAATGAACCTAGGTTCTTTTGATCGGTGGTCTACACGTTACAGACAGACTAACCAAACAGTACAGCTTAAAGTTCTTCAGTATATGAAACCTTTAATGTAATGAATTCCTTAAACCGCATTTTCCTAGATGTATCCTTCCTTTATATTTAACACTGATATGATCAGGATATCACTGAATCGGTGCTGGTGATCCTCTGATGGATTCTTTCATTGTATTTTAGCTAATTATGTCGGTAATTAAAAACCAGCTACCTTTTATTGCTGCGAAATCGCCTTGTGTTAATCGCCTTGCATAAACATCACCAGCAGCGATTCAATTACATCATATTTACAAATTTTTATATAATGTAAAATAATATTATTTAATATTTTATTTTAAATAATATTTTATATTTTAATATTTTATTATTGAATATTTAATATTTTAAATAAGGATTTTTTTATCATATAAAGTACAATATTTTACAAATAGACAACGGTAAAAGTTATTTTGACATGCACCTGGGTAAATTATGTTTTACTTTTAACTTACAGTTAATGTACTTTAGGTTCATCAATGTTTTTTTATAGAATCTGAGTATGGTTTGAACACATTGCTAAGCAAATGCGAAACAGTAACTTGCGCTGAATCGAAGCGAATATGTTTATTACTGAGAAGAGAGTTAGATCAATTGAAAGATACAACACAATTGTTTTATAATGAAATATCATCTGATGAGAGCCTTTCATCAATTGAATGTCAATCTCCAGTTAGTGGCAATCAATCAATTCGAAAACGCAGAATGAATGCAGAGCAAAGCAGAAAAAGTAATTTACGTTCAATTGATAGAATATTAAATGAAAGTTCATTGTCCAGCAATTTGACTCTGGACACGCTGAATGATACTGCTTCGGAAGAAGCGGAGACAGACGATAGCCTAACTTACTTACGTAATCATCTCCGCCTATTTAACCGAGAAAAACAGGGCACAACAAAATTAAAAAGATACGATGGACTTGGTGGTCATTGTCTCCCACCAAACAACAAAAAGTTTAAATAAGTTACATATAAATTAAACCTGTGTAATCTTTGTAGCTTGTGAAGAAGAAACTGTATTAAGTGCTGAATTATTTTCAAAATATAAATAGAATTTGCTATTATTTTGCTCACTAGGCAGCTGTCCATTTAAACTCATATACGTCATTCTCTTATCGATTTGATCGAATTGCTTTCTCAAGCTGCTTTTGTCTTGTTTGTATTCCAGAATCCGTCCGGCAAGCTTTCCTGTTAGCAAGCCGCTTACACTGCCAATAAGGCCACCGACACCGCCACCGATAGCTGCTCCTACTCCGGCAAAAGGAAGTAGAAATTCTCCAGACACCGCGCCTATTGTCGTTCCTATAATTACATTAAGTACCCTAACTGTTTCTTCTGTGACAATAATTTTGTAAACCGACTTTGACAGCTTTCCTTTCCGCATTCGCTTTTTAGTTTCAACAATGTAGAATCCAGCGTGAATAGACTCTATTATAGACGACGTAACTAACGATCCAGCCGCAGTCAATGTTGCTTCTGCGGCTGATCGTACTACGTTGGCCTTGACAACACCAGCACAAGCCAAACCGATATTTGTACTTAAGTCTATCAGACTTGAAGAGAAGGCATGGTGCGCACTCATTTTAAATAGCGAACGAAAAATTTCTTTTTCGCCGAACATAATCAGCAATTTGCCATTTCTGTCTGTAACTGAATGCCTCACAAAATCTATATTTGAGCATGCCTTTCGGGGGCAGCTTTTATGTATACTGACTGCTCGTATTAGCGTAAATTCGTGATAATTGCCTTTAATATATATAAGCTTATAAAGTTTAACATTTCGTTTAAGCTGTTTTCTAATACGACAAAATCCGGCCGCATTTCCCGTCAATTCACTCGATTTGTTAAAGACTTTAGCATAAAGATCGGGTTCAAAATAACAAATAATTGAAATAACTTGACATTCCACGTTTACTTTGGTAACAATTGCATGAAACTTTAAGCCACTGCGTTCAAAATAGATATGGTCCCCTATTTTACATTCTTCCACTGAAAACAGTCGTTGTCTCCGCCATGGCGGTGACCAACTGGATGATCTAGGCGATATGTGATAGAACACTTTTTTTAACGTTTTAACGATCATAGATCAACAACAAGTTCATACACACTTTACGCACTGCATGCAAATAAAGTCATATTTTAGTTTCCTTCCTATATTGTAACGAAAAACAACACTCGGCACTCGTTGCATCGAAAATTTTGCCATTTGTAAGACTTGGTGCTGTGTGGTTGTGCTATTTTCTTTCGGTGGCGTTTTTCCACTTCCACATCAAGTATCAATTAAATTTAAATTTGATTGCACCACCTAGCAGAACACTCGTTTGAAATATCATCGATGTTTTTCGATATTTCTTTTTCGATAGAAGTCTTAGTTTTTGCACGATTAAATTGTTCACGATTTTATTGTTTAATTAGTTTAATATTTATATATATCTTTTTTAATATGCATTTTACGATGTGTATATTAAGAATGACCAGATATACTGACGAGTTTTGACAGCAATTAACGAATTTCAGCTAAAATCCGAAGTATACTTCAGAATTGCAAATCTTCAGCATTTTTAGCAATTCCTATACAGATAAGAATGGCGTATTCGCCACATTATATCTATATCCAGTAAATAATCATTTGAGTTGTTTAAGGCCTATTCGTGTAGCGTAAACACTTAAAATGATGATAAGGTTTTAAGATTCGTTTTTAGGACAAAGGTATAAATATATACCTTTAAAGGGATATATATTAAAAGGAATTTAGTGCCTGATGCATGGTTAAACCGCAATACGCACTGCCATGCACAGAGCTTATGCTAAATTTCCTCTGATGATTCAGATTAAGGGTAGTTCTGTTTTTTGAGCTTTATACATTGTTTAAGCGTGTGTTAAGGCGCCTATGGATGATTTCTAAAGTCACGGTACTGTTGAGCTCCGTTAGAGCGAAACGCGTATACCGTTGTTGAAGTTTGTCGTCATACATAGGATGACTGGGCATACGTAGCGACTTTAATATTGCGAGAATAATTCGGTTCTATTTCTTGATCTGATGAGGATATATAGAATGCTGCCTGGTGTTTATGCCTCATCATGAGGAAAACATAGTGATATATATATATATATATATATATATATATATATATATATATATATATATATATATATATATATATATATATATATATATATATCGTATGAGATCATGAAGATCGATTGAAATCGGGACTGGTGATCCTTTGATGGATGCTTATTTATGTAATGAATAGTTGCTAGGTCACACGAGGTGACTTTCGCATTAAAAACCAGCTACAGAATCCTAGCAACTATTCATTATATATATTCCAAATTATATATATATATGCTCCTGGACCACAGTTTCAAACGATTTTTCGCACTACCAATTTATAAAAAACGTATTCTTTTCGAAATCCTGTGAGAAATTCAGTGCCATCTTGACCAACGGATACGCATTTGTGCATATAAAGAATAACTAGAAGGTCCACACACCAACAAGCCAGTAAATACGCGTAATGCACCTGAGTTTCGTCTAGCATCGTGATGAATTGCTGGTGTCATTACAGTTATCACAAAAGCAGTCGAAACGCACCCTAGCCATTTTATCCGACCGACGATGACTGCTGGGTGGTTAGAAGCGTCTCGGAGTGATACATTAGACTGATGTAGCTGATGATCGAAGTCCAGTTATTCAGCAGCAAATATGGATTTGAAATCATTCGTAGCCAGTTTTGGCTTCTGGACCACAGTTTCTAGCAATTTTTCGTACTACCAATTGATATATATATAATATTTTTATGTATTTTTATTCATCTTCTTTTCTTTAGAATTTTTTCATGTAGGAACGGGGTTCGCTGCTTTTGAAAATTGACTCTATTTGGTTCTATCGAGGGCGTCTTGGCTACCAGACTAACATTCATCAGGTCATGACGTATAACGTCCATCCATTGCAGCTTTAGTCTTCCTATCGGATGCTTTCCTTTCCACTGTTACGGCGATGGGCTTAATTGATGTTTGGTGTTATTGGCGCGGAGAACGTAGCCGTACCATTGTAGTCGCCTTTCGCGAAGTTTATTGAGACAGCATTTCATAATGTTGATGAACCATATGATATTCCACTATGCAGTTTTGTCGGAAGGGTTCGAGACAACCGCTTCAATAAGATATGCCATCTTTAAAGCATCGCATGTTCTAGATCGCGTGGAATCCGGCGAATAATCCGAGATTTCTTGGCAAGCTAGACCGAACATTCTATAAGTGTGTTCTTGTACTCAAAAATTCTCAGATAACAGCTCCGTGCAAAAAGAGCTGATGCTTTCGCCGGCTCACGAATAGATCGGAATGAATTAGTGTTGTATGGATCTATCGAAAGCGGAAGTCCAGAACCTCGACAGCTTGGCGTTGGACCGTGTTTTCGTACCACTTCGGAAGAGTTAGCGGCGACGAGCTTACGACAAACTTAGCAATATACCCCCTTGGCTTAATGTGTGCGTATTCGACTCGATTGTTATGTTGACTGGCCAATTCGGTTCTGCAAGTCTTGTTAAAAAATTGTTATATAAAGTTAAAATTTGAAATAAAAGTCAATTTTTATGAAAACATATCATGTATCAGAATAAGAATCAGAGGTTAAGTATAGAAACTGCTATCATGCTTCGGCCCCTATTTCTCGACTCAGCATATCAGCGTTGCCAAATACATGCTAATGGTGTATTCCCTCTGATGCAATTTGCTTATCAAGTATCTGCTTCTGACACAAAGTATATGATCTATTATCCATCCATAAAAAAATTTCGCTTAAGATTTATTATGACTTATGATTTATTATCCATTCATAAAAATTGTGCACTTAACAGTTTAAATTTATTTTATATATTATTTAATAAAATATATTATTTAAATATATTTTACTTTTTTCTGTTCGATGATATTTTTATTAGTTTAAAATATGCATCTATTAAATTATTTAAATGATTTTGAAGAAAGCCAATATCATTACAAATTGTTGAAATTCTAAAAATTTCATTATTTGATGTATTATATTTAATATCATATGGTATGCATGAATGCTCATACAAAAATATGTTTCTTGTAAATTTAAACATGTCATCTTTACGATATAAATTAAAAGTAGTTTTAATTGATGTAAATTTTATGTTCATATCTATATATACTGTCTTTATCATCAATATTGGTTTTATTAAGAATAAGGCTACCTGTATAAATTTGTTCGCTTATTGAATAAAAATTGTTAGAGTTAAATACACATACTTAAAAATAAGTCAGCTATAATTGGGATACTATTGCCTCCCATTGAAACACCTTTTATTTGTCTAAATATATATGCCCCTACCTTTAAATAATTTTGATTTATTTAAATATTTAAGGATTCAATTAATTCAATTTTATCCATATATTTATATTTACTTGATAGTTTAATTTTCGCTAGATAGGCGTTATAGTTATTATAACATATATAGTATATCTTTTCCGAATATAAGATTAATTAAATTTTCTAATATTTTCTATATATATACCTTCTTGTTGAAAAAAGGTACCTGGATAAATTTGTTCACTAATTGAATAAAAATTACTAAAATTAAATACACATATATCATCAATATATCGAAACATATATTTCATATCTTTATATAATTTAAATTTATTTTTTAAACAGTTATGAACAAATTCATATTCTATAAAGCTTAAAAACAAATCAGCTATAATTAGGCTACTATTACCCCCATTGGAACACCTTTTACTTGTCTAAATATAGATGCTCCTACCTTTAAATAATTTTGATTTATCAAAATATTTAAGGATTCTAATAATTCAATTTTATCCATACATTTATATTTATTTAATGGTTTAATTTTTGTTAGATAGGCGTTATAGTTAGTATAACATATATAGTATATCTTTTCCGAATATAAGATTAATTAAATTTTCTAATATTTTCGATATATATACCTTCTTGTTGAAAAAAGGTACCTGGATAAATTTGTTCACTTATTGAATAAAAATTGCTAAAATTAAATACACATAGATCATCAATATATCGAAACATATATTTCATATCTTTATATAATTTAAATTTATTTTTTAAACAGTTATGAACAAATTCATATTCTATAAAGCTAAAAATAAATCAGCTATTATTGGAACATAAATAAAAATAAATCCCATGCAAACATGTGAAAGATATTCGGTGAATCAATCACGATATTAAAATTTAAAATTTCGTTTAAATATTAAGCTTTGCATAAAGTTGCTTATGCTACATCTAATTACTAATAAATAATTTATTTGAAATTTAATATTAATTTCTTTAGTATTAAGTTATTATTTTATTATTTAGTTAATATTAATTTGGGCTCTTAATATTTAACAATAAAGTAATAATTTATTTATATTTATTTATTACCTCCATTGGAACACCTTTTATTTGTCTAAATATCGATATCAGCAAGCTATAATTGGGCTATAAATTTGTTCACTTATTGAATAAAAAATTTATTAATATTAAACTTAATTATTTATCTTTTATCAATGAATAGTATGGATATCTCGAGATAAAAAATATTATTCCTATTTGCATCTGAAAAGTTTGTATAAATAGATATAAATAATGAAAAAATATTACTAAGCCTACGAGTGTTAATAAGTTGACCAGAGCAGAATTTCAAGATGCGTTGTGGCCTACGCTATAATTGAACGGTAAGGACTCGCCAAAATTATATACGTGCAAACAAACATTCTCCGTAAAACATGCGTTGATCCGCTAAATAGATGGACTTTACGATAATTCGGTATAATATTGCTCGAGATTTTTTTGCAAGGTAACTTAAAATTGTCACCTGTTCAATAATCACCGAGCCACCACGGAATACTGTTCCAGATGACTTCATTTTTAAAAAGTACTTTACTACTCGTAACCTAAGTTATCGTCTTGACATTTCTACAATGAACTTTTTGGGTATAAAACTGTTCAATCTATGATATACATTTGCGGCTGTTTTATCCACTATGTACTGGCAACTCACTTAATATATCTAACATTTACGATTATAATGGAAAATTAAAAACAGTCAAGTATTTTGGATGGCATCAATGCTTATATTGCCTTCCGCAACTCATAACAGTCGAATCTCGACAACTAATTTGACTAAAATCATTTTATAGACTTTTTTCAAAACATAAAATACAATATTTTTAAATAATATTATAGAATTATGTTGTTAATTGATAAAGTTATTTATCTTTTTAAATCAATGTTTATATTATTTTTTCTTTTATATTTGCAAATTATGAATTTCTAACGTTAGAAGTGTTTGATATTTATTTAAGCATGCCAAATTTTGTTCAAACAATGACGTTTATATTAAATCAACGTAGACATTTCCTAATTTAAAAGGAATTGCCAATTCATGAAAAGGAATTAAAAGAAATTGCCGATTCATAAAAACTAAATGCAGGTTTTATTATTTTATTAAATTTATATTTGCTTATCAGCAATAAAACAAGATTGCGATACAAAACCTCAAAGTTTATTGACGAATACGTAAATTATTTTGATTAATATTTACATTTGAAAGTCATTAAACGAAGTTGTACATTTTTGAACGGTTTAAACAATGTAGATTCGATTCAGATTTCATCTTTGACTGGACTGTACAATCTGATTGCAATGCTAATCGAATTGGTTTAATTTTACCGTAAAATTCTTCTGAGAACGTATGTACATCTAAAAGCAAAAAAGAAACTAAATACAAAATCATAACTTGACTTCTATAAACTCACAAAAGTTAATGTAATAATTTATTACATTAATTTATTACATTTTTTTTATTTATTAATAATAATAAAATTATTACGCAGATAAGAGTTGTATAATCCTTATTGATAATGTTTTCGCCCCATGTTACTTATTTCATATTACAAGTAAATAATCTTTTTATTGTTTAATGCATGTGTAGCTTAATCATTTCATAGTTTAATCCTTACGAATAAATTCATCTGTTAAGAATAATTCATAAAATGACGTATTAAAAATATTTTTGTTTTTAAAAATCATCTTTAATCATTAAATTATGGTTAAATTATGCCTGACTTATCGCCTTCTCCATTGTAATTCTCCTTCTTATCTTTATCTGCCAACTCTAAGTGAATCTCGCTATCTTTCTACTCACCTACGTTCCTGTGATTCTCTTCTGCTACACGTACCTATTCACTCAACCAACTTCGGCCGTCGATCCCTACATATCGCTGCTCCTCTCCTTTGGAATTCCTTACCTAATCATCTGCGATCATCATCCTCACTCCGATTTTTCAAAAAGCAGCTAAAATCGATGCTACTAAACGATTAACTTTTATTTTATCTGTTTCGCTTTTGTGGGCTTATAAGCACACAGTCTGTGTGCATTTGCCACATTAAAATAACTTTCAACTAAATTAAAAATGCAAATTAATTAAAAAATTTAATTAATAATTAATTAATGCACTTATTAATTTATTAATAAATGCATTAATAAATAATTATTAATTTATTAATAAATATTAATAAATACGTGCATTTAAAATATCTATTTATGCCAACGGTTCATAGTATATTTTAATGTATAGATTCTAAAGATCAATATCTACGAATGCGTTCATACTTAAACCCTGGTATATTATTAATGTGTCAAAATAACATTACCAGATGTTATTAAATGTAATGTTGATTGCATTACGGGAATACATAATACTCCCGTAAGTACACATTTGCTCGACAAGTTTGTCGTAGATAAATGTTTACATTCTTTCAATGCTAATTAAAATAATATAAAAATTAAATATTAAAATGTTACTCTATCTTTTTTAGCTTAAATTATAATTTATAATTATAAATAAAATAATTTTAATGATTACGATATTTATAGTTTAAATTAATATTTTATAATTTATTTGATCGATATTTATAGTTTAAATTTATATTTTATAATTTAAAATCTTTAATTATATTTTTAATAATCAGTATAAATATTAAATTATTACTTTATAATTTTAAATCATAATTATAAATATTAAATTAATATAACCTTGTTTTGATTTTTTAATTATCTTTGGATCCTTCAATTATCATGTTAGCTTCAAGAACTCATTCTAATTGCATTAAATCAGTTCTTTATAAAAGCAATATATGTCTAAATTAATTGATAACATATTGAGGAACATACTGAGGAACATACTGAGGAACATACTGAGCAGTTTGGGATTTTACGAGCCAAATTGACAATGAATACAATATCAGTTGTAATAAATTGAGTACCGATAAATGATTGAGTACCGATAATAAATGTCCAATACATTAATTCTTTGTATTGTTAGATTTAACAAACTCCGAACAACATCGATACATATTTTTTCAGATAATTTATTAGACACTCAAGCTGGCTTGGTGGTCTCACTCCAAACATTTTCTGATGACCACATGCTGGCGATAAATCTGTCGGAATCTAAGTGATAAAATTTCGAAGAGATGATCAACTTTGTCGCTTAGATAAGTCTTAATACAAGCAAAGGCTTTTAGAGTGTTGTAACTCATATACATATTTGAGCTTAAAAGAAAATCAACTTCAAAAAATGAGTTCCATATTTTAATATAGAACTATTAATATTTTAAATTTCATACAGCTTCATCTATACAGGGCAACATTTATTAAACATATTTATGAAGTACCCATCCTTAAAGGTAGAGAGGTTACTTTGCCCTTTCTAAAACTTGATTTTTTAAATTTCCTCTAGCCGAAATTCATTTGAGTTCTACAAACTTTGCAATTTTGTCATATGATGCTTAAATCAATTTAATTCAATTCTTTGATCATTCAAATAGATCTTTGAGATCTATATACGGCATTCTTTTATATTTTGAAATTAAATCGCTTGATTTGAAATATACAAAAAATATTAAATTTTTTGTATGTGCATCAAATTAATGTGTCGTCGGGCATATTATAATAAAACTTAAAAATTGTGTCTAAAAATATCGTTCTAAGCATGACCCTTATCTAATAATAATTTGGTTTTTATTAATTAAGATTTCTTAGTTAATATAAATAATTCATATGTTATTAATTGTACTTGATTGCATCGGTGAGTTGAAATTTTTCCGATTGTGGCACGATATTATCCTCACATGTATTGATCTTATTTTTGATACAGCAGGACGCTACTAATCAGTCTGGGTTGGTCTCATCAGCTGCTGACCCATACCTACATTTCGCGTTTCGACCCTTATTATCTGCTTACTCAGTACACTGATGCTGATCGGATTTGAACTCAGGACGTCTGTATCGCGATTCAACGATTCTGTGAGCTGAAATTTTTCCGATTGTGGCACGATATTATCCTCACATGTATTGATCTTATTTTTGATACAGCAGGACGCTACTAATCAGTCTGGGTTGGTCTCATCAGCTGCTGACCCATACCTACATTTCGCGTTTCAACCCTTATTATCTGCTTACTCAGTACACTGATGCTGATCGGATTTGAACTCAGGACGTCTGTATCGCGATTCAACGATTCTGTGAGCTGAAATTCTTCTGATTCTGGCACGATATTATCCTCACAGGTATTGTTCCTATTTTTGATACAGCAGGACTCTACTAATCAGTCTGGGTGGGTCTCATCAGCTGCTGACCCTTACCTACATTTCACGTTTCGACCCTTATTATCTGCAAAATAAGATCAATAGCTGTGAGGATATTTTATCTCTAAAATACGATCAATACTTGTGAGTATCGTGCCACAATCAGAAAAATTCATATGTTAATTTAAATTAATTTTCCAATTCCTGTTTATTAGAAGTGGAAACTTTTAATAAAATAGTACCCTAGGAACTCCAAAGTGAATTATGTACAAATATTTTGTTTTGCTGATATATAAAAGTTCATAAAACTAGAAATAATAAATTTTATTGTGTTTTCTATATTAAAATATACACACCCTTTTCCGGTATATTTCTGAGAACACCTTCTTTACAATCTAAATTGTCTCCACATATTCGACTTACTCTCTGCACTCGATCACCAATCTGACGTTGCAGTTCAAAAGATTTTAAATTGTTGATGTTATCCCGTTTTGTTCGACACAATTCCTCAACTCCGGTATTATCACGAATATACTGTTCGCATTCTTCATACAACAATTTTCCGGATGGATTAGTATGTCCGCCGTAAAATTTGTGCTGGTTGTAAGTTGCTAAGTAATTGATTTTTACTGGTTGTTGATTAGTATCTACTTTAAGCTAAATAAATTTATTGTGATTTTAAAATAAGAATATATTGAAAATATCTAATAAAATTTTTATTAACACGATAAAACCCAGGTATTTTCGTTGTATTGATATCACGCCGATTTAAAAATTACTTAATAACGACTAGCTAACTATGAAGTACTTAAGCGAGCAAGCAGAATTGAAATTGAACTTAGTAAATTGCATTTTGAGTAATAAATTACATTTTAATAAATTAAAAATCTTTATTTTAATGTTTAATTGAAATTTTTCGTTTATTTTAATAAATATTTTTCTTAATAAGTTACATTTCGTCTATATTAACTTTCAGTGCTTGATCAAATAAATAAAAAAATTTAGCCATCTATTCGAAAATGCTTAATTTTATATATTTAAATTTTAAATCTTATCGGAAAAGTATACACTACTATGTTAATAGCTATTGGCAAATATTATTACAATGTACTCTTTTATATTAAAATTTAATAAATACTTGCGAATTATATATTCTAATATGTAATATATAAATTAGTATATATTATTACATAAATTAAAGTTATATAGTATGATGGTAACATTGCATAATATTATATGACAATATTACATTTTATATGTAATCATTGTATATTAATATATTAATCTCCTTGTTTATACATAAAGAAAGATGTTTAGCAGCGTGATTTATAACGCTGAGAATAAGGTTAGTTCTGTTATTAAACAAATATACTCTCTATTTGTAATATATCAGACAGGCTCTCTCGAATGAGTATTGGAGTTCTAGATATAAGCTATAGCAAAGCAGGGATAGGGGGAGCATTGCTCGCCTTTACCCTTCTCAATTTTTTATGGGAGATATTTAGGAAAGAGAAATTTGTTTGTTGGAAGGAGAGAGCTTAAGTTGGATTGGTAGAATAAGCATTGGAGAGGTCACTATCCCTTCACAATTATAGAGCCACTCAATCTCATCAACAAATCCCATATTGGAGTGACTTCAGAAGTAGGGACTTGACTGTCACTGATATTCCTAACTCCTGGGGACCACTTCTGGGTACCTCCAGAACTCGTACGTCACTCTCTACTCGCGTCTGTCAGGTTTTGACAAACTGTCATATAAAATGGGCCTACATCACATTGTTTTAGTAACCGGTATAAACATCAGTCGAAGGGTATTTTTAGCTAAGAAAAAGTCGATTACATATCATAAAGATCTGTATCCCGTTTTGATTCAAAACTCCCTCATCTCCATCTACGAAAAAGCGCTGAGATATTGATGAATACCAAGCGGTTCTTCTATGAACACGACCGTGATGCACGTCGGTTCTACCCGATTACAGGTGTAACTCAAGGCTCCCCACAGCCCCGTTTTCTACAAGTAGGTGAAAGATGAAGTATTTGACCAGTCAATTCTTTTTATGATTAAAGAATCATCTGCCTTCATCGAAAGATGGAGGCAGATGGAGGCAACGTGGTCAACATATGTCATTTTGAGGGAGATCTCAGCTACGTCTCTGGTGTACTGGACAATCTCGGGATTAGTCTTCTTTTCTAGACAGTTCCCCAGAGCAAAAACTAAGATTTTTGAAGCTCTTTACGTCGATATTACCGACCATTGCCCGCCTCGATTAGATCCTCATGTTTGAGAGACCTGAGTAGTTTATCGGAAGGAAGGCGTTGGTGTATGCTTGTGGGCTCATATCCCACTGTGTGCCTGATGACTACTGCTGAAGATAAAATATCGAACTTCACTGTTCTGTAGTTTTGCTTGGCTTTATTTTCAGCCTGTTAGTTATTTTCATAAAAATTTCTTTATTATAGAGTTGCCGGTGATTCTCAAAGCCTACAGTATACCGAATTTGTTTGCATCAAAAATGAGATGTTTTGAAAAAAATCATGTCATGAAAAATCATGATTTAAAAAAGATTTATATCTACCATTGTGTCTCCAAAATAATAATATAATAATATAAACGGTAGCCAATAAACATTTAAACTCATTGAATGTTTACGCGTTCTTAATTTACAGAGAAAATAAATAAAACCATCGATGAACACTTGCCGGAAAAGCTAGAATAGGAAAGAAGAATAAAGGTAAAGATATTTAGCATGAATAGTATATATTTAGTCTAGTTTTTAAATATCAAAGCGTTATGTCACACAGATTAGTTTAATGAGTACCGATTACAATCCTATACTTTGGTATTATCTAAGAATAAGAATATAATTTGAGTTTATCAAATAGAACTCGCTTGTTATCAGTTTTTGCCCTTCGGCTCCTCAACCCAACATAGCGATGGGACAAAAGTACATGCTAACAATATAGCTATGTTACCAAGTTTCAGTATGTATTCTTTAGCACAGCATAATAAAGTAAAAAGGTTTAGGTATATGGTTATTTATCGGTATTGGCCACTGTTTGTTAATTAGTAAAATTTAAATTTATATTGATAATATTAAGATATAAATATCAAGACATTTGGGCTTCTAAATATGAAATTAATAACTCGCTTTAGTGATACATCCTAACAGATTTTATCATGTTTATATTTATTTGGGAACTAAAATAATAATGAAATAATTTCAATATTAACCATTACAATTATAAGATAATGTAAAATATATAAAAATCTTTAAATTTTTAAATCATACTTTAAAAAATATTAATTATATCTTCCCAATTTTCTGACGGTTCAGGAATTGATATTATCTATATCTTAATATTGATAATATTAAGATGTAAATATCAAGACATTAGGGCTTCTAAATATACAATTAATAACTCACTTTAGTGTTAACAGATTTTATCGTGCTGTCCAACGATACGGTAATACAAAGATATTCAATGACTTTTTAACATATTAAAAAATATTTAATTTTTTTCATATTTTAAACGATTTTTATAACTCAATATAACTGACAAATTTGTGAGATGGTGAAAAATAAAAGCAGTAAAGGCATTTTGAAATTATTTAAACGGTTCAAAATTGGTCTCAACAGATAAAATTTAATTCCTTATTGATTGCAAGTAATCAATGATTTGATAGTGTATGGCATGTGAATTTAGCGAATAAGAATTCGAATCTTTCATTTTCGCAAGGCTTTGCAATGCTTTTTGTTATGCAGTTGATAAAGGTTTATTTATCAAATTAAATCAGCTAACTGAGTCTACGTATTTAATATAATTATAAAATAAACAAAACATAATAATGCTAAATCAAAATTTAATAATTAAATAATAAAATTAATAATTGTTTTTAGATTTTCAATAATTTAAATCAAGTTAAAAAAATGAAATTTAAAATAAACGTCATTTTTATGAATTGACTAATAAATAACAGACGTTGTATCAGAATAAGAATTAGAGGTCATCAGGAGGAACTGCTATGCTATCAGGTTTCGGCCCTAACTCCTCTACCCAACATAGCAGCTGGGCCAAATACATGCTAATGATGTATTTCCTCTGAAATAACTATCTAGTATCTTATTCTAATACAAAGTATATTATTTATTATCCATCCATAAAAATTTGCCACTTAACAGTTTAAATTTATTCTTTATATTATTGTGTTGATTTATATATTTTACTATTTTCTGCTTGATGTTATTTTTATAGTAACCTAGTTTAAAATATGTATCTATTAAATTATTTAAATGATTTTGAAGAAAGCCAATATCATTACATATTGTTGCAATTCTTAAAATTTCATTATTTAATGTATTATATTTTATATTATATGGTATGCATGAATGCTCATGCAAAAATATGTTTCTTGTAAATTTAAATATGTCATCTTTACGATATAAATTAATAGTAGTTTTAGTTAATGTTAATTTAATGTTATATCTAGATATACACCTTCTTTATCATTAATATTGGTTTTGTTAAGAATAAGGCTTTCTGGATAAATTTGTTCACTAATTGAATAAAAATTATTAGAATTAAATACACATACATCATCAATGTATCGAAACATATTTCATATATTTATATTGTTTAGATTTAGTTTTTACACAGTAATGAACAAATTCATATTCTATAAAGCTTAAAAACAAATCAGCTATAATTAGGCTACTATTACCACCCATTGGAACATCTTTTACTTGTCTAGTCCTTGATAGTCCTTGATATTCGATCTATGAATTTGTGCATTTTTAAATTAATTTTAAAAATAATTATTATTTTTTAATTTATAATATCTCTTTTACTCTTTTACCTATACATTAACGTATAATCAAAAAGAGGTAGTATTTAATACCACATATTAAAATGCAAACCCCTTCTAGATAATAAAAGTTTAAGTATTTCCCTATAAATGATCTATTTACCTCTTGCTGATCAACTCTAGGCTGTAATGCATTGGTATTATCGTTTCTTGTTGGTACTGTAAACTTGTCAACTTTAGTAGAAGTCATTTCATACGATTTATGTTAAATAGTCCCTTGCTTTGTTTCTTGTAATAATTCCTCTCTTAAATAATCAAAGAAATACGGCAACTATATTTTCTTAAAAAATTGTTGGCAATATATGAGAAAATTATAATGAAAAGTAGCTACTATATATGCGTGCGTTAGAAAGTTCACCATCAATCATACGAAGAGCACTTCAACTGAGAATGTTTTACATAAAACGACTTCAAGTCTGTAAAATTTTAAACAAGTGCTCCATATTGAACGATGGGTTAGAACAATCGTGAAAGATGTTTTTTTTTAATATTCAGGTAAAAAGGAAACAGAAAATTTTCCTTAGCATTGCATACTTGAGATGAAGATGATATGGCTACATATGTAAAACAATGTGGAATTCAAATGGTAGATAAAGTTTAAAATCTCAAAATAGATTAATAATCTAAAATACAAAACGCGAACCGGATCTACAAAAATAATGCTCTCGTGAAAAATGTCATTTATGATGATAAATAAAATCCATTGTATTCGATTCAGATAAAAAATGTCATAGATGAATTTTATAGATATTTTGGTTTGTTGGCAGTTACTTTTAGATTTGAATCAAGCAATTATCGTTGAAAATGCAAACATCTCCTAGATAATAAAAGATATGTTGGCATAACACGTTTCGAAATATTGTCAAATCTTAGAATTGTAAAATTTAAAAGTTTCAATTACGGGGAACTTTTTATCTATTTAATTTAAATGTAAATTCTAACTATTTTTATTTTATTAACTTTTTAATTCGTAAATTAATATTAATTAATTGTTTCGTAATATACATTACGCATTGTACTATATAAAGACAATATAAAATTTAATTTTTAATCTTTAATTTAATCTTTAATTTTTAATTAAAAGTTGATGATCAAAATTCGAAGTTTTATTGTCATTTTGGAGTCTTATTAACATTTTAATTTTATTCATACTGACAAAATTGAGGTCAAATAAGCTTATCTAAGCATTTACAAGTTATTAAGAAAGTGCTCTATTAGATTTTTTTATTAATAACGACTGTCATCTTCAAAAAGCCAAAATTTGCTTTATTTTGGTTTGATAAACTTGATATTACAAAATATTTACATATTTTAATAAAAATATTTATATTATAATTTATAATTTATAATTCAATACATAATTTATTAATTTTATATAATATAATGTAATTTACAAAATATCTTAAGAATTATAGATAGGTTATGATAGAAATTATTATACAAATTGAAAAACATTATTGGATCTTTTATTTTATATTTTTTATTTTATCTTTTATTGATAATGATATCATTTATGTCGTTTATATCACAATGATAATTAATTTAAGATTATTTGTTTCGAGTTTATCGTTTATTTTATTAGCTTGAGTTTCTTCTTAAATAATTGCTTAATACCGATAATTAATTACAGCATCAATTGTTCAAATCAATATAATATTTAAATTAATATTATAATTTAATATACATTAAACAAGTGTATAAATTAATAACTATATTGAAGATCCGAAAACAAAATTATTAATATATTTCTGAATTATTTCCGATTGTGGCACGATATTATCCTCACAGGTATTGATCTTATTTTTGATACAGCAGGACGCTACTAATCAGTCTGGGTGGGTCTCATCAGCTGCTGACCCAGACCTACATACCCAGAATGTAGGTCTGGGTCAGCAGCTGATGAGACCCACCCAGACTGATTAGTAGCGTCCTGCTGTATCAAAAATAAGATCAATACCTGTGAGGATAATATCGTGCCACAATCGGAAAAAATTTCAGCTCACAGATGCAATCAAATACAATTTCTGAATTAGTTGAATTTTACTTAATTATTAAATTATTTCTAAACAAATATTCACCACTTTATGCTAAATATTATAAAATTTAGTTATTTAATAATTTAACTGAAATTTCAATTATTATCATAATAAATAAAATTTTATGAATCCATTCATATATAATGGTTTCTTGCAATTTTGATTCAACCCTAAAGTTGGCCGAATACTCATTAAAATGAACTTTTCAATTTATTTATTAAATTGTATTTAATAATTGTATTTTTGGTTACATTATTTACAAATTTAAAAAGTTTCTGCTTAACAGTAATTTAACTATTCACTATACCACGGATCTTAGCGAATTGAGATAACGCGATAATCACACAATAGTTTTATTTCTATTAACTTCTAAAATACTCGAAAGAAAAGACAATTATTTAAATGCCTGACAATCTCATTTCAGCTATTCAATACAAGCTAGCTTCGTGATTAGCCGTGCACATGCAAAATGGAGAAGGGAGATTGAATTACAAGCCAATAACAAAAACCTAACTGAAATTATTCTTCATTTGTAGATATTTATATTTTGTTATGCACGGGCAGTTTTACTGATTGATTGATGTCGTAAGTTAAAAATGATTGAAAGAAAATATTCTTAAAAGAACATGATAATTGAATGTGTTTCATGGTTTATTCGCGAAAAATAGGGTAATAGGTCGATAAATACGCTGATCTTATTTACAATGAGTGTGGTGAACATGTTTTAAATGATTTGTTTTGATAACTTAAACGTAGATCTCCAGTATAATTGATGGATTCATAAAAACGTCTTACAACAAAAGCATATTTTAAGAAAGCATTATAAAGTTAACGTTTATTTTGGTTACATAATTCGTGGCATTGTCGTGCTTATCTTTATAGATGCTCTAACGGCAAAGGTGTATTGATTGAATACAGAATTACTGTCGAAACAGTAATTTAATGTTTTGTTTTACTATCTAAAGATAGTTTTGTATGACGTTGTATTTTATTCTTTTACATATTTTATTTTTTTAATTATAGAAATTATAAATGCCATGTTTATTAATAAAGTTATAAATGTTATAAATTGAATATTTTTGACTATTTAAATGACAAATAGTCACTATTTAGTGACAACAGCCGTTATAAGCGTTTTGTAATTATTTACTTGTTATAGCAGTTTCTACTGATGACCCGTAATCCTTATAGAATAATAAATAATAATTTAATAATAAAATTTTTTATTCAATAAGTAAAAAATTTATTCAATAAGTGAAAAATTTGGTAGCCTTATTCTAGATAAAACTAAAATCATCAATGATATTAATAATGACATTAATATCATCATTAATTATATTAATATCCAAAATATTAAAGAGTTATTTTCTAGTACATCATTCACATTGATTCATTCATTGATTGCCGTCTGCCAGTCCTCCTCTGCATAGAGTAGTGGGATGGATCTGGCACTGATGAGTCATTGGGATGACGAAACAGTATTCGTCATTCTTTCGCGTCTTGCTTACATGTTTTACAAGAAATTCACGCGGAATGGTCTCACTCTCTTTCATGATAAAAGTTAGCCGATATTAAAGAGACCTGCGCTGACATTTGCCAGTGCTTTTGCTAATGATCCTTTTTGGTGAAGCTGTAGTACTGATTTAGTACTCTATGATGTTACTAGAAAATTTTCTAGTACATCATTCACATTGATTCATTCATTGATTGCCGTTTGCCAGTCCTCCTCTGCATCCAGTAGTCGGAGGGATCTGGCACTGATGATTCATTGGGATGACGAAACGGCGTTCGTCATTCTTTCGCGTCTGGCTTACGTGTTATACAAGAAATTCACGCGGAATGGTCTCACTCTCCTTCTTGATAAAAATTAGCCGATATTAAAGAGACCTGCGCTGGCTTTAGCCAGTACTTTTGCTAATGATCCTTTTTGGTGAAGCTGTAGTACTGATTTAGTACTTTATGATGTTACTAGTAATTTTCTAGTACATTATTCACATTGATTCATTCATTGATTGCCGTTTGCCAGTCCTCCTCTGCATCCAGTAGTGGGAGGGATCTGGCACTGATGAGTCATTGTGATGACGAAACGGCATTCGTCATTCTTTCGCGTCTGGCTTACGTGTTTTACAATAAAATCACTGAATTACGTAATTTTCTGAAGATGCTAACAAAAGTTAGCGAAATATCAAAAATAATTTATTTTCTTTGATCCAGCTCCAATAATTATTTATCGTTTAATAGATCGCAACAATCAATTTTGTGACTGATTTTCTGAACTCTGTAATAAATAATATAGTAAATTGTCTTGTTTATGAGACAAGACATTGTTTATTTATTCTTTCTTGTAACCCAAACTAGTCTAGCCTATAAACACCATATCACAATCTGATCTAGGGATTTTACAAAAATTTTATTGATTTTATTAATCCCTAGTACAGAGGGATGTATTTAGCAATTAATAAATCAAATAATACCCATAATTATAATAGTAAAATTAAACTAATAGAATTATTTGTGGAGTCAAAAGTTAAAATTAAAAATTTAACTTTAAAATAAAAGTCAAATTTAATGAATTGACTAATAAATAACATACAATTTATCAGAATACGAATTAGATATCATTAGGAGGAACTGATCTGTTATCAGGTTTCAACTCCTGTTATGTAGCTATTTAGTTAAATAAATATACATAGTTGATAATGATCCATTACTGATAAATAATTATTGGAGCTGGATCATAAAAAGATGAAACTTTTTATTAATAAATATAAACGTAAATATTAGTTAGAATAACTACAAATAGTAAAAATATTACGTAAGCAAATTTATTATTTTATTATATTTTTTATGCAAATCATTTTTATAATAATTTATTCAATCATAGAATAAATTAGCACTGATAACACATTTGATTCTCACGTTTGCGACATACCACACAATTTGATATTGTGTGGTATGGAGCAAGGCGAACAATGTAAGTTAAAATAGTCCCAGCGCAAATACATATTATTGTCAACGGAATACACGTATGCTTTCCTTCATTGCAATCTTGGAAAATGATACTGAGGCACATAAATTCGTTCATTCGAGAATTGAACAAATTTGAACAAAATTGAACGGACTTGACAGGCCGAATTGCAAGCCGAACGCTTCAACGTTCGAGTAATTACGATATGTATACATCTGTATCGATGTGCAAATGCAAAAAGGAAAATTTTTTAATGTGGTAAATGCACACATACCGTGTGCTTACAAGCCCACAAAAGCGAAACAGATTGTGTTTCTCTGATACAGTAACGTGTTAGACATTCAAAAGAAAATAATCCTTACTACAAAGCAACCTTACTACCATTAAACTTCTCTGCTAAGTTCCGAAGGTGTCTCACTTGCGATCGCCTTGGCTGCGGTGTGGAGTTCGGAAGCGTAAGTCCTTTAAGAACACGGGTAGTGGAAGGCTCCTTCAGACTGGACGAACAAAGCTTTGAAGGAGGTGATGTGTTCGAAGAGAAAGGATGTATGGAGATTATGCGATAAGACCGCTGGACTCCGTCTGCTAGAATCCTCTCCTTATGTGGTACTAATCCTTCGATTTTCGCTTATATATTCTAATTTTTGACAATTTTTTCCAGATACGGTTGTATTTTTTAATTAAATCTTGATTATGAAACAGATTAAAAAAAGGTACTCGTTTAGTAGCATCGATTTTAGTTGCCTTTTGAAAAATTTGAGTGAGGATGATGATCGCAGATGATCAGGTAGGGAATTCCAAAGGAGAGGAGCACGATATGTAGAGATCAACGGCCGAAGTTGGTTGAGTTAAGAGGTACGTGTAGCAGAAGAGAAGCACAGGAAGGTAGGTGAGTAGAAAGAGAGCGAGATTTACTTAGAGTTGGCAGATTGAGATAAGAAGGAGAATTACAATGGAGAAGGCGATAAGTTAGACAAAGCAGACGAAAACGAACGTGATGTTCAATACTTAGCCATCCAAGTTTTGATAAATAGAAAGATATATGATCGAATTTACGAAGTCGAAAAAGGATGCGCACAGCAGTGTTAATGAGTCGCTAATGAGGTTTAAGGGATGACTTTGAAGAGAAGATGAAAAGGCTAAGACAGTAATCACTACGTGAGAAAAGAAGAAGATAAGAGATTTACATGAACTAAAATCTAGAGAATTTCCAACGAGACGAATATCACGGATAAGAATATTAAAAAATCTAGTTTTATCACGAATGAAGGGATCGCGATGCAGGTTATTGTCGAAGTGAATACCTAGAAATACTAGTTTATCTACAGCATGAATAATCGTGGTTTGAAGTTACAGAGAAGGAGGAAACACAGAAACAGAGGAGAGTAAATTCCATAACACTTGAGGTTTGGTACGATTTAAGAATTTGCGCAAAGAAATTAGATGTTCTGATATAGCACGAAGGCAATTAGACGCGGACACGAAAAGTTGGCTTAGGGAATGAGGATACGAATGAGAATAAAGAAGTATATCATCAGCGTACTGCATTACTCTGAAGCAGAATTTACTAGTTATACAAGATAAATCTCCAAGAAAAAGCGTATAATATATAATATAATATAATATATAATTTATATATAATATATAATATAATATATATTATATATATTAATATATAATATTAATATATATAATATATTATTAATATATTATATATAATATAATATATATTATAATATAATATAAATATAATATTAAATATAATATAATCTCTGTATCAATCCAGGTAAAACAGTGCATTGTTCGTTGCATGAGCCAGCTTAATGCGCGTTTATCACCGGTTGTTCGCCCCAACCTTAAACAAAGCTTCATCAAAAACGCGGATGCGCTGGGGCCGACCGCGCCAACTGTTTAGATGGCGATGTGGACGAACAAATACTGTTGATCTTGAATTTAAAGAAGCGAATAATATTATAAAATAGTATTTATCCTCTCAAATCGTTACGATCTATATTTACATAAAGATCGTTTTAATTATAATCTAATAAGAGTTGAATTAAATTGTTAATTTAGACGTGTATAATATTATTATTTAATATTATTATACTTAATTATCATCAGACTATATCTTGATAAATATATCATTTGATCATTAACTCTACCTATAAAGCTAAAATACAAACTTCCCTATTTGGATATTTAATAGGAAGGGGTCAAATCAAGCCGAATCCAGAACGATTTCGACAGCTACTCAGTATCGTGTACCCGTAAATAAAAAGGTGTTTGATCGTGTAAAAGGAATATTCACATACTATTCCCAATTAATTCGTAAATTTTCGGATCATATTCGTCCACCGATCAACTGTAATAGTTTTCCGTCACGATCTTCTGCTGTTGTAGCTCTCAATAACTTAAAAGATATTCTTGCATCTGCTGCTACAGTCTGCTACAATCTCTCCCAATACACTCTTCGTTATTGAAAGTGATGCCTTGCAATTTGCTGTATCACTTTTAACCTAACTTAATCAACATAATGCTTTCTTCTCTCGTGATCTATCCAAAAGTGAGACAGCCATCAGTTAAGTTACCATCCTAGAATACCATCGTAATATACCTACGATACTAAATGCATTATTTATAGGCGTTTTACAGTGTTGGCTGGTCTAAAATCGATATCTTATATATTTTTATTGAATACCAAAAATGCCACAAAGGTTGTGTAGACTGAATTTAAAACTATCTAAATTCAATTACGACATTAAATACAGGCCCGAACGTGAAAATCAAGGTGCGGATACCATATCACGACATTATTGTAATTTTTTGGTCATCGTCCCGAAGATCTAATGAGAACTATCTTATGCAACTCTGGGGAACTCGAATTTGGCATTACATCATGTAACGCAATCTTTCTTACATTCTTAGAAAGTTTGTGATATGTTAAAAAATTGTAATGTTTGAGCTCGACTCAAGCCAAATCGACACAACCATTACTTTAATAATCAATTATTTTTTACTTCAAATGAATAGACCCTTTAGTTTTGATAATTAGAACTGGGTAGTACTAAACGAAACAAAAGTCATTTGTGAAAGTGAGGAAGTTATATTCAACGTTTGTACAGTTTCTTGTCTTTGCACAATGAGAAAGATTTTTCTCAAATTGAAATTTTTTGTAATTTAAAACATCATTGTAATTACTTTAATTCATAAGCAGGATATTTAAAATAAAATTTAATTTTCATTTAAAATTTGTTTCTTCACCGTAACACAAAAATTTCGTAATTTTAAATTTTTTGTAATTTAAAAATTTTTCGTATTTTTTCTAATTTTTCTGGAGGACGTCCCCCAGAGCAAAGACTAAGGTTTCTTCAGCTCATCATCTCGAGATTACCAACCATAGTCCGTCTCGACTGGACTCTTAAGGTGGGGGTGAGATACCCCCGAATAATTAAGTCGAAAGATGGCGCCCTGGTGCAGCTCCGATTGAATCTGAGGCCGTGATGATGTTAGAAGAAGTTACAAGAAATTGTTGACGATTCTCTGGATGTTGATTTATCCTCAACTTAATTAGTTATATTTAACGGTTGTGAAAAAAATTTTAAGAAAATCTTTATTTATTATAAAAATAAAGGATATTTATAGGATAAAATATATATATATATCCTTTATAAAAATAAAGGATATTAATATCAAAGATATTTATAGCATTGCATGTGTGGCATTTATTCACAAGACCGGACATTTGAATAGCGAATTTTTGATGATATTCACAATCGGGGGAGTTTTAGAAAGCTTATTAAGGTATAATGTTTCAGCTTTATGAATAATACTGCATAAATAAAATATAGAAGAAAGTCGCAAGGAGCGACTGAAAATTTGTAAAAAAAATTTCAAATAAATTCCCTACCTAATAGGTATCATATTTTCTAATAAATAAAATATATTTTAATATAAAAAGTAACATATCGGAAATAAATTAGTGATACAAACTATCTTTAAATATGGAAAATACATATCTGAAAAATACGTAGACTCAGTTATCTGAGCTAATTCTTCCGTAAACCACTTACCTTAATTCTTACAATAATAAATTATACATCAAACTATTAGCAAAAATCTATTACTGAATTATAAAACTGATTAAATTATTATTTTAAATAAATTTTCTTTGTTGATAAGATATAATATACTTTGTATAGGATATTAATTCAAGAAAAATGTAATTCAGTATTTTATTGCTACTAATATGAATCAAGGACGACGGTTTTAAATCCGATAAGTATTCCATCCGATAGTTGTTAATTCTGAAATCAGCTTTGTAACAAAGCTGATTATTGCAGTATAATCCCTGCAAGATACTTTAAGGAATCAAATAACTGAATAAATATACCCGAGTTTGCTTGCGAAATTGATTTCCCCGACAGAACAATCTAGTAAATATACACTGTTGATTTCTTGATAGTATAATCAGTTTGTTTTCTCATCGAAGTAAATCAGTAAACTGTAATGTTTTCAACTTGCAAAAATACTAAGAAAATGTGTCAAAAATGTTTAAATTTGCAAACGTCAGTTTCACAATTGTGAATTACGCATTAGTCAAGAGTGGCTTCTGGGCTTTCGATAAAAATATATTCTCATAATTAATGCCTTGCTATTTTTGACAATCGGGAATCCTAAAGCTTTTAAAAAATTGTCGTCTTTGTTCATCGACTGCTTAATACTTTTGTGTCTATGCATCCATTAAAGTTACAACGACATTTCATTTACTTTATTACGTTTGTATCACATCTATCATAATAGGCGGATTCAGCAAATTTTATTTAGAGACTGAAAACATTTTCACTTTGCAATTTTTATATTAACGCATATATGCGTGCCACATGAATAACTTTAGTTGGATCATCACATAGTTTTTACGTCGAATAAAAATAAATATAAAGTTAATTAAAATTTGTGAAGTATTAATTCGCAAGTCAAAATGGAAAAGAAAAAATAATAGTACTGATACTCTGCTGTTGGCAATAGCCATTGCTATTTGCCTATAATCCTTTTTGGTGGAGCATGTCGAGCCAATTGGCTTGCAATACTTAGATTGCTAGGCATTGTTCTAGCTATAAGTATGTTTTGGCTCGTATTGTCCACTGGCACTCTTCGGCATTTAGCAGTGGGATGTACCCCGCAATGATGAGTTGGAACTGACGAAACAGTACTAGTTACCGCTTAGTTGATTCTTTCGTGATCATTTAGGATATAATTTTAACTTTTAATTTGATTGTTCCATGAATGTTCATAACATAAAAAATACAAGTTAAGCCAGATAAATACCAAATATTTGTAGATAAAACAAATATTATCTCAAATAGAGTATTTTATTTAAAGGAGTTTAAGAAAACTCTTTTTCAAATCGATCATATCATATTTTCTAAACTAGAAATACGATAAGGAGCAATTTCACACACAAAAATACATTTACATATCAATGTCATATTCTAAAAGACTTTCAATTCGAATTCAATTCTAATAGGAAACATGATACGTATAAAAAATCAATTTGTTTATTAATTGAAAGTATAAAAATTAATATTAAGTAAATTGAAATATGGCTATCTTATAAAGTAAAAAAGTATTTTCATTTTAATCAACATGTAAACACAGATTAACTTCTTTATAAGGCTATCTTATAAAGTAAAAAATATTTTTATTTTGATCAACACTCAGATCAACGATTAACTATGTCAGATCAGAGTTTTAAAGAAGTTGCATAGCAAGGGATGTAGTTAAAAGAACTGTTTACCTAATATGCGTATTGGGTAAATACGCACATTAGGTAATGGTAGGTAAATCGTTATTCCATTAGTTATTTTATAATAACTGGTATTTTATTATTTGTGATAATTATCTAAAAATAAATTTTAAATAATTTTAATAATTTATAATTTTCAAAAACTTTAATTTTGAAAGACAACAAACTTCAACCTTATACCTTACTTCAACAACAAAATAAGGTATACGTCCTATTGTTACCGACAATAGGACGAGAAATTTATAATCGTACGGATTTTTTTCACCAATTGGTGAAAATAAAATCTAAATTCACCAAAAAAATATTGGAATATTTTCACCAAAAATTGGTGAAAAAAAACCATAAGATGGCAAATTTTTTTAAAATAAGAAACCAGAAAGGAAATGAAAATTTGATTTCTGAAGATTTTATTTACAATTTTTATAAAAAAAACGGATGGAATCGAATATTTGAGATGCGTTAATATGAAATGTCGAATCCTTGGTCATATAAGCTTAGTGAATACGTTTTTTACACACAAAGGCCATAACCATAATAATGAAAAGTCAAAATTCATCAAAAAAACAACTTTTAAGAACAGTAGTAACAGAATCTACAGAATCTGGACGTCCTACTTTGGAAATTATAACAAACAATACTTCTGTATTGGACGATGAGGTTGTGACTGCCTTATATACATATAAATATATGGCAAGCCGGATAAATATGGCAAAAAATCTGAGATATAAAACAAGTAATGAAGAGTGAGACGATATACCAGAACTATTAAAGAAAGATCTTAACGGTAATCCTTTTGTCAGATATGATAATAGAAGCCTAACTAGGCGAATCATTATTATGTTTTCTGACTTTGCCGCCGAATATTTTCCAGATGCTGAGGTTATCTTGGTTGATGGGACTTTTTGGAGTGTCCCGGGTCAATTTTATCAACTATGTACTTTCAAAGTAAAGGTTTTTGGCAACCTTGTTCCCCTTGTTTATATTTTGCTCCCAAATAAAGCAGAGGCTACTTATTTGGAAGCTTTTACTATTCTCAAAACTTTACTCAATATTTCTGTTTTCTATTACAGATTTTGAAATGGGATTGATTAATGCACTAAAAGCATCTTTTGAAAGTACGATGGATGGATACACTTTTCATCTAGGTCAGGCAGTATATAGGAAGTTACAAATATATGTACTCTATTCGCTCTATAATAATGATGAAAATTTTAGAATATTGATAAAAATGCTTCTTAATTTAACATATTCTCCTCCGGATCGTGCTCCTACATTCTTTTCTTTGATATCCGAAAACTTATTACTCAATTATCCATATGCTGCTAAATTAATATAATATTTTAAACTACAATATATTGGCGATGAATCTAGATCATCTATTTATTCTACTTTATTCTGGAATTGTTATCTAAGAGTTCTGAATTCTATCCATAGAACGATAAATTCTCTTGAAGCCTGGCATCGATCGTTAAATTCATTGTCAAGTGTGGCACATGTTAAATTAGGAAAATTTATTGACTTGTTAAGACAAATAAATGAACGGAATAGGGTGTTAGTTTTACAGTCTAGGAAAAAATAGTGTTAACTGAACGAGATTTCAAAACAGAAGCTCTTTTAATTGAAATTTTAAAAATTTTTAAAAGATACTATGAACTAGAATTTTTTGAAATTCTAGGTAATTTGATGTTTGGAAGGTCGAGAGTGACGTTTTTCTTTAATAAATTTGATTTATTTTATTTTAATTTTGCTTTTAACAAAAAAATTAATAGAAGTTCGGTTTTTTTCGGCCAAAAATTGGTGAAAAAAATCCCATATTTTTTTGGTGAATTTGGATTTTTTTTCACCAATTGGTGAAAAAAATCCCTGCCAAACTTCAACCTTATACCTTACTTCAACAACAAAATAAGGTATAAGCTGTTACCGACAATAGGACGAGAAATTTATAATTATTATAAAGAATTGAAATTTATATGTAACGATGATATTATAAACATAATGGAAACAGAATGCAATTGTAAAAATCTTAATTTCGATAAAATAAATGAACATATATGTACCACTAATCTAGAATTAATTGAAAATTGTGAATTAAGAAAGCTGCTATCAAAAGGGTATAAATATAGATTAAATAACAACAACGACAAAAATAAAATTTACAGTTCGTTATATAATAACTTAAATGATTACTTTAGTAAGCTGATTAATAGTGAAAGCTCGAATATATCTAAGACAAACATTTGGAAAGATTATGTATTTGATAAAATTAAAAATAAAATGAAAATAACAAACAATTACAAAAGGAAAGATCAAATTAATAAAGATATGTATACAGAACTTACTAAATTAAAGGATAACTATATAATAACAACTATTGATAAAGCTAGTAATAACTTTGTCTTCATATGCAAAAAGCTTTATTATGATATACTAATGAAAGAGGTTAATTCTAATGATTTAAATATAAACATAACATATGAATGTAGTGATTTAAGTTTAGAAACAATTATTACAAGTAATGGTTCTATAATGGATAAGAAGGGTATAAAAATTGAATCAGATAATAAAACTATACCTATATTATATTGGAATCCAAAATTACATAAAAATCCAATAAAACCTAAGTTCATATGTAGTGCGTTTAAATGTACATTAAAACCACTTTCTGTTTATATGAATAAAATACTTAAAGTAATTAAAGCACACTTTAAAAAATATTGCAAGGTAATCGAAATTAATACTGGTATAAAACACTATTTCAGTATTAATTCTACAAAAGAATTTTTAGAACAGACAAAAGGAATAAATTTTCAAAATATAAATACATACGATTTTAGTACGCTTTATACAAATCTAGATTTAGTAGATATTAAAGATGCATTAGAAAAATTAATTAATCTTATATTCGGAAAAAGATATACATATATATGTTATAATAATTATAACGCCTATCTAACAAAAATTAAACCATCAAATAATTCAATAAGCGAATAAATTTATAAATGCAGCCACATTCTTAACAAAACCAATATTAATGATAAAGAAGGTGTATATCTAGATATGAACATTTAATTAACATCAATTAAACTACTTTTAATTTATATCGTAAAGATGACATATTTAAATTTACAAGAAACATATTTTTGCATGAGCATTCATGTATACCATATAATATAAAATATAATACATTAAATAATGAAATTTTAAGAATTGCAACAATATGTAATGATATTGGCTTTCTTCAAAATCATTTAAATAATTTAATAGATACATATTTTAAACTAGGTTACTATAAAAATAACATCAAACAGAAAATTGTAAAATATATAAATCGACATAATATTATTAAAAATAAATTTGAACTATTAAGCGAAAAAATTTTAAATAATAAATAATGTACTTTGTATTAGAATATGATTCTTTATAATTTAATTTCATCAGAGGAAATACGTCATTAGCACGTGTCTGTCTTCGCTGCTATGTGGGGTCGATGAATAGAGGCCGACATATGTTTTGTTTATTTTATAATTATATTAAATACGTAGATTCAGTTAGTTGATTTGATTTAAGAGTTATTGAAGACTCATTGAAATTTATTTTTTGAAGTTAGCATTGGATAAAATAAAAGATCATTAGTCTACAGCTTAATAGTTTGACAGATACGTTTAAATAGATTAAGATTAGATTAGTCTACTGCTCATAACTTGACTAATATCTATTATTTATTCATAACAATGACTTGTATTTTAAATTTTTTATTTTAAAAAATTGATATTTAATAAATTTAATTTATTTTATAATTGATATAAATTATAGAAAATCTAAAAACAATTATTAATTTTATTATTTAATTATTAAATTTTGATTTAGCATTATTATGTTTTGTTTATTTTATAATTATATTAAATACGTAGACTCAGTTAGCTGATTTAATCAAGCAATATAATTTGACATTAAAAATATTTACATTAAACGAAATAATAATAATTTTCTTAACAAAAATAATATATATTTTTTCTAATCTTTATTCTGATACAGCGTCTGTTATTTATTAGTCAATTTATAAAAAATGACTTTTATTTCAAATTTCAATTTTAAATTTTAAGTTGATATAAGTTATATGAAATCTTATTATTTATTATTTAACTTATTATTTGACTTTTATTTTCAATTTCAATTTTTTATTTAAAATAAAAAATTGATAACAAGTTTTTGATTTATCGATTTAGCATTATTATTTTTATTTTTTTAATATTATTATATTAAATACGTAGACTAAGTTAGCTGATTTGATACTTTGTATTAGAATAATACAAAGTATTATTCTAATACTTACTTTTAGTAAGATATCATTAAGTAATTTTAATCTTATAAATAAAATTAAACTAAAACACTTATCTACAGCATAAATTGAGAATATTAAATTACAAACATATGTAATCACGTACTCAATCTTTTTTATATTAACGCACCAAGCCCGATTATTATTCGTGGTGATTTCAATATTCATCTTGAATGTCTAACGTCACGAAACGCTGCATATCTTTATTTATTTATTTGCGAACTTCCTCGCATCTCAAACCTCACGTTTGGATTAAATATTAATTAATATAAAATTTAATATTAAATATTAATATTAAATATTTAAATTTAATATTAAATATCAAGTATACCAATATTTTTGATCATTTTATTCTTTACTTACTATTTCGATTTTCCTCCTAAATTGCAATGTCATCGAATCTGGAAGTTTCTTGATTTAACTCGATTTCAAAATTACCCGGCTATTATTTAGATTATCCGTCATCATTTGTAAATATTCTTGCTAAGTATGTGTCAAATGATTGACCCAAATTATTGACAAAATCTTACATTTAAATGATTTTGTTCCACAACGTTCATACCAAGCTTCTTTGTTTGATTATGAATGTGGCAGTTCCCAAAGTTTTACTGCGTCGTTATCAGCGTCTACGAAATGTTTATTTGGTAGAGATAGCTAGATTATATTTAAATGATGCCCGTGAACAATATTGTAAGCTCTTGACACACAAATCACTTGCTTACTTGCGTGTTAAAATCTACTAAAATCTTATTTGAACGTTTATGTCCGAAATAAACAAACACTATATTCTTGCATTTATGCACAATACATGCATTATAAGGATGACTTTTCCTTCCTTGAATTATCATTTGACTGAACTTTTCTACTTTACGTTTGTAAATCCTCAAATAATATTAATTACAAAAACGCGGTTACTAACTCAACATCCATCCAACTAAGATACTATTCCGACTAAGGTATTAAAATTTTGCACACATAAACTTCTACCTTAGCGTAATATTTACATTTCGTCAATTCGGTATTTGAAGTTTCCTGGCTATATAAAACTAAAAATTATACGGATACTTTTAAATAGATCATCTCTTGATCTTCTAGTATTTTTTCGTGCAGACCAATTTCTTATCTCCCGACAATTTTCAAACATTTTGAACATAATCATCAAATGATCATCATAATGATCATAATCATCATAATCTTACATCAAATTATTAATGTATTATTATAAAATTCATTTTCAATCTGTTTCAAACTATTCCATTCAAGTTGGCTTTGTTATTTATTAGTCATGAAAATGTAAAACAATAGAATTGATAAATATGCGAATAACATATTATTCATTCACTTTACATTCTAATAAATATCTGTAAAACAAACTGACGACATTTCAATTAATCAATTCAAAGCCATTTTAATTACATATCAGTTCCTCCTGATAATAACAATCGTCTATTATTTAGAGACTTATCTCTTGACAATTTTCAAACTTTTTGTAAAGTTTGCCAATTACGTAATTGGCACGTGTATGGCCTCGCTGCTATGTTGGATAGAGGAATAGTGACCGAAACCTGATTATATAACATTTCCTCCTGATGACCTCTAATCCTTATTATGATACAACGTCTATTATTTATTAGTCAATTCATAAAAATGACGTTTATTTTAAATTTCATTTTTTTAACTTGATTTAAATTATAAAATAGATATAAATAAAAATAAATATAAATAACAAATAATTATATAAGATTTTTTTATTTCAATTTTTTATTTTAACTTAATATAAGTTATGAAATCTTAAATAAAATTATGTAATTATTTATAATTATTTATTATTTAATTTTTATATTTATTATTTATCATTATGTTACATTTATAAATAATTTAATATACGTATACTCAGTTACCTGTTTATAAAATTGTAACGCAGTTTATATTTCAATTTTAAATTTTAGCTTGATATAAGTTATATAAAATTTTTTATAAAAATTATTAGTTATTAACAATTATTTCTTATTTATTATTTAATTTTTATATTTATTATTTATCATTATGTTACATTTATAAATAATTTAATATACGTATACTCAGTTACCTGTTTATAAAATTGTAACGCAGTTTATATTTCAATTTTAAATTTTAGCTTGATATAAGTTATATAAAATTTTTTATAAAAATTATTAGTTATTAACAATTATTTCTTATTTATTATTTAATTTTTATATTTATTATTTATCATTATGTTACATTTATAAATAATTTAATATACGTATACTCAGTTACCTGAACTGATTTGTTTTTAACGCAGTTTATAAAATTAGGATCTTTTCAGTTTGACGCACTTTTACCAAATTACGCAAAAATCCTGTTTATTGTACATCTTCATGTGCTCTTTCAAATGGCGTATAAATCCTTATTCTGATTAATCCTTAATCCCTATTCTGATGCATCGTCTATTATTTATTAGTAAATTCATAAAAATTGACTTTTATTTTAAATTTAAATTTAAAATTTTAGCTTGATATAAGTTGTAAAATCTTTTATAAAATTATATTATAATTATATTTATTTTTTGTTTATCATTATATTTAATTTATAAATAATTTAATATACTTAGACTCAGTTACCTGATCTGATTTGCTTAGTCCAATTTTCGAAGACAATCATACACATTATTATGTTTAAAGGCAGACAGTATTCTCAAGAACTTGGACATTCCAGATAAATGTAATATACAAGTGAATTAATGAATCAAGATTTATTATGCAGAGTCGACTATAGCCGTTTATTTACAAAGCCATTTTTCATATAGCCTAAGTATAGAAATAATACAAAATTCATATAGTAAAGCTAAGATTTTTTATAGTCGAAATACTATACATAAACTTCTATTTTAGGCATCAAGTAAATGTTCATTAAGTTCAACACTGAAGCGAAATACAATACTAAAAATGAAACATTATATTTTCTCAGTAAGAATATTCTACAAACCCCGATTAGGTTGTAAATTACATAAAATTCAGACGATATTTTCAGCAATAAAAACGTTATTCAATGCTTCCACTGTTAAAACCTCTGTTGAATTGGATAGCAGTGAAATAGTTAGAAAATTATGTATGAAAAAGTTTATAAATTAATTCAAAAATATTCTTCCTGTAAATGTTATACTGCTAGAGATGCAATGGTCTCCTTGTGTTTAGGCATCAAACTTTACAAACTTTTATGTAATCATTCCAACATTCGGTGTCCTTATCGAATTGACGTAAACTAAGGACAATTCCGGGGTGCTGCACTATCAATCCGTTGCTGTAAGTTTGCAATGATATCAACATGGTGTTTCATCATAGAATGCATTCGTTCGATCTCACCCTCGTCGCTATTTAATAATAAAGATTTTATTAAATAAAAATACAACCACTAAAACAGTTTAAAAATAAAACCAGCAGAAAAAGAAAAGATAACAAGGTCCGACAGATGTTATTTCAATTTTCTTATGCCTTCACGACCTTAGGTCTAGTAGGATCTGAGCCCTTCAGCCAATCCAACACGCCGCTTTCTGGCTAAACAACCCGGGGTATTTCACCCCCCCCCCCGAAGAATTCAATCGAGGCGAAGTATGATCGGTAATCGCGAGATGAGGAGCTTCAGAAACCTTAATCTTTACTCTGGGGGACGTTCTCTCTGAAAGAAGACTAATCCCGAGATAGCCCAAGTACCCCAGAAGCGCACTCGGGTTTTCCCATTCAACTACAGATGCTAAGCCTGCGATTTCGAGGAGTTCAAAATAAGATTGGACATGGTTAACTGGTCTTTTAATCTTAAAATGAAACGGCTGATGTCCGACACTACATCTTTGCACCTGCGTCCAGAGAACAGGGCTGTGGTATTATCAGCTTATACTACCAGATGTTGATCTCGTTTAAATATCTTATATAGTTCGATGTAGGAAGCAATATATAAGATTAAAGAAAGTGGTGTGCCCTCGGGTCGCAGGCAACCCGAGAAACCTGAGAGAAGAGATAACGAAGGGAATGAAGATGCGATCAAATGCGGCAGAAAAATCAAGGAAAACAGCCACAGCAAGTTGATGACTGTTATCCCGACAAAACTGATACACTTCAATAATTGCTGAATGGATCAAGCGCCCTTTGACAAACCTATAAAAACTTAGTGGGATTAGATTACGCCTAATAAAATGATCGCGGATTTTACGCGCAAGCGCGTTTTCGTAGATAGATATGAGGGAGTTCTGAATCGAAATTGACAGCAGGTCTTTAGGACATTCGGCTCATTAAATGCGGCCCATTTACGTTTAGGTAACAGAATTCTGGAACTAATATTGATGTCGGCTTCATCGAATGGTGAGGCTAAAAGCGTTGTAAAGACCACTTATCTTCTTTTATATGCTGTCGAAAGCTGATAGGCACGAGAAGATAGTGTAGCGACGGATTTGTAGGTGCCCGCAAGTAGACCCCAGGAGTTTAGGATATCTATAACTGCTAAGTCCCTGCTCCCGAAGCCACACCAAGACGAGATTGGTTGAGGAGATTGAGTGGCTTCATAGTTATATAGGGATAGTGACTCTTCCAATATTTTGTCAATGACAATGCTCATAAATCCAACCCACATCCCTATCCTTCCAGCAGAAGAACTTCTCTTTCTTGAGTATCTTCCAAAAGGAAGACTGAGAAGGATTAAGGTAAGCAAGGCTCGCCATATCCCTGCTCAGCTGGAACTACATCTAGAGCTCCAGTATTTATTCGATAGTACCTGTCTGGCGGAAACAGAGAGATTTGGAAGTTGAATCATTTTAGCCAGGACCTTTAGTTTTGTTTGAGTGGGATTGTAAATACGACCTTTATAGGTAGTCGAAAGCAACGCGCTAGCTTGCGATGAGAGGTAGGAATTAAATTCATTCAAACTATCATAACCAATTACGGGTAAGAGTTAGATAGCTGTCTGAAAGAAAGCCACTCTGATGGGATAAAAGTGAAACCTCCTTCTAAGCAATGTGTCTTCCTCTATCCGCCAACAAATTTGGTCGTGAGATGTAGTTTGTTGTTGGCGTGACTGCTCAGTACAGACGGGTTTCAGCAATAATAAGTGGGGGACGGTGGTTTGTGAATAAGATAGTCATTTCTGGCTCTGCGAAATGCTACATTAATCCAACGACCGGTTCTGTCGTTGAAATCACCAAGTAAGATGTCATAGCCACTACCCAAAATACGATCCAGAAGGTCACGATTCTTGTGGATCTTCCCTGGACGCATGTAGATATTGACTATACTTATGTGTTTATCTATTTTACAGAGTGATAGCGCTAAACAAGACAGGGCTGGATAAGAGTAGTTTAACAGGAGAGAAGATCTTTAGGAGCATTTAACTAGGGTTAAGAGACCTTGGGAAGAAGATGAGTAGGTGGGGTTATGTACGGAGTATAGTGGGTGTAGATGTGCTTAGAGATAAATCGAGTAATGTCCTGAGAGAGTCGAATAGGCATTTTCTCCTAAAGGACTATAACATCTCATATCTACAAAATAAAAGGCTAAGGGCAGAAGCACCTCCCGAATTCCGCTGAAGGATATTCAGTGAAAATGGCTCTTGATTACATTGCATTGTATTGATTTAGCTGGAGTGAGATGCCTCATCCTAGTCCGAATCAGGAGTGAGAGGCACTTGCTCACCGGGCATATCATCATCTCACATAGTAGATCCGAGATTGGCCACAGTCCAGGAGTGTGATAGCAAAACCAACTAGTTTCGTGGAAGCTGTCTCATCTAACAAGAAAGACTACAGGATGCTGGATATGGAAATTCTGAAATTTATTGAAGAGAAGCACCAGGCATTAATGATCCACCTTGAAAAATTGGCCCAAAAATTGGTGGGACAATAAGCAGAAACTTTTCGTTTTCCTCCTTCTGGAAAGACCAACAATATAAAGAAGTCACCAAAATCTAAGAAACGAACCGAGTCAGAGCTGAGCTTAGCCGCTCTGAAGCCCGCTCCGAAGGATTTAACCTTGGCTGTGGCTAAAGAGGGAAATGAAGATACTGCCCGTTGGCAAACGACTCTACCTATCGTGACTGGTAGCGGAATGTGCCAATTTTCCGCCTCTGATTCTGAATAGGTGGAGGGCGTCCAACTCCGGTTACACTGATGCACTGGGAAGTACTTAAGAGCCTTTTTTACTGGATATCATTCAGTGGAATTCGGGAGGTGCTTCTGCCCTTAGCCTTTTATCTGATAGAGATGCAGATGTTATAGTCTTTCAGGAGACGCGGTCTATTCTTCTCCCTTATGACATTACTCGATTTATCTCAAAGCACATAACCACCAACTTTACTCCGTACATAACACTCTTCCTCTCATTTGTTTCATGTCCTAAAGATTTGCAGCCCATTTGTATCAAAATTCCCTCATATCCATTACCGAAAAAGCGCTTGCGCGTAGAATCCACGACCATTTAAGTAGGCGTAATTTAATCCCACCAAGTTTTCACAGGATTGTCAAAGATCGCTTGGTCTATTCAGCAATTGGTAAAGTGTACCAGTTTTGTCAGGATTACATTCATCAGCTTGCTGTGGCTGTTTTTCTTGACTTCTCTGGTGCATTTGACCGCATTTCTATTCCATTTGTTATCTCTTCTCTCAGGTCTCTCTGGTTACCTGGAGAATTGTTAACAGGGTGGAGATATTGCTGTACACCAAGCGGTTCTACCCTATTACTGGTGTGCCTCAAGGCTCCCCGCTTTTTCCTATCTTATATCTTGCTAGATCCATTGTTATTTTCAAGACTTTTAAAAGTGATCAACATCTCGTGGTATACGCTGATGATACCACAGCCTTGTTTTCTGGACGAAGGTGCACAAATGTAGTCTCGGACATCCTCCATTTCTTTTCAAGATCAAAAGACCAGCTACCCCTTCCAATCTTATTTTGAACTCGGAGAAATCACATGTGATCGTCTTTTATGGCGCCTCTGCCATTAAAAAGATACTTAAGAGACTAACACTCTCTGCACTCTCCTCCATTTTGCAGCCTTAATCACACCCCATTTTCCTTAGTCGAGTAAAACACCTGGGGTTCACCATTTCGGTGAATTGGTCGGCGAAAGCTGACCTGGATAGACTAAACGTATTCTGAAGAGAGCTAGGTGAGCTCTGAAACTGGCACAACATATGTGATTGAATTGGAAAACTCAAGTATGCCTTTGGAATACATGGGCTATCTTGAAATTAGTTCTATTTTCTAGAGGACGTTTCCCAGAGCAAAAACTAAGGTTTCTCAAGCTCATCATCTCGAGATTACCGACCATAGTCCTCCTCGACTGGACTCTTAGTTGGACAAGAGACACCCCGAATGGTTCAGTCGGAAGACGGCGCGCTGGTTCTTCCATGGGGCTCAGATCCCTATGAACCTGAGGCCGTGAAGGTATAGAAGAAGTCAGAATAAGTTGTCGGCGAAGAGAGAACGTAGAAGAATGTATTTCATCGAACTATGTGTTTTTGTGTTTTTATCGACAATTGTATGTTCTGTTGAGAAAATCTTATTATTATAAATTCATTTAAAATAGCAAACTGAAATTAAACTGTTAACCTTGTTTTTGAATTTCTTATAATAGCACCGGGTGTGGAAATATTATTGATGATTTTAGAATAAAAGCATTTCTTTTTTATTAAAATAAATATTTATTTATATTCTTACAAATTTCTATTTTTTAAATTAATTTTTTACACATGGTTATTCAATGCCAATACTGTTAAAGCTCTGTTGAATTGAATAACAGTGGAATAATTAGCAATACATTTTTATATAGAATCAAAGAAGTAAAGTCTAACAACATCATTTTATTGAATTTAGCAAAAACACATTTGAGATATTTGTAAAATATAATAAATACATGCGACGATATACATAAAACTAAAACGGTATATCCAAAAATACTATGCATTGCAGATCTGTAGTGAAGTGAATGATAAACTAGAATTGTGAAATTTATCATGTAATTCTGCGATCGCACAAATTACAACGTCCTTTTTGACGAACATAAAATAAGACTTTAAGCAATATATTGTCACATTTTTAGTACTTAAATTTTTGATTCATTAAAAGTTCTTCCAGATCATAAATTACTCTAAACAACAATTTATTATGCATTTGAATATCTTAAGTGAAGTGAAGGATAAACTAAAACTTTTATCATTTGTCTACTTCTTCATTTTTGACCTTGCAGCGGAGTGACTCATGAAATTCATTCCACTACATAGTTGTTCCGAACAAAATCAGCATTTCCAAGAGTAAGAAACCTTGTGTCCTAAACATGTTGCTACAATTACAAGGACTATAATGACTTCATTATTTTCTATTTATAAAAGTTAAAGCCTTAAATGATTTATGAATATTCACATAAGGTATGTATGGAATGCTGTCGAAAAAAATACTAAAGTACTGAAGGGTACTTTATGACCTTTTTAATATTTTCAAGATTTTTCATATTAGTTTGTTTTACTACAATGTAGTTATCATCATGGTACCTCAACTCAATTATATCCCGAGCTACCGTCGTTCTGCAAATTCATCAATTCCATATCCGGAAAAGTAAAATGTTACCTTTTAAAAATAATCACTATTATATGATTTCATTGCAGAGATGAACACGATGTCTTTACCGATATTATGGTCAAAGCTGATGATGCCATTAAGGTTGGCTGGATGGCAAATATAAATGCCGTAAAAGCGTTGTTAGAGGTATGTGCTGCAAACATTTTTCAAACATTATGTAACAGAAGTATTAGATTGCATTAGTCGAAATTACTATGATTTTTGTAGAAGCGCGCAACGAGGAAAAAGAATTCAAACTGTATTTTCGTCATGTCCTTTAAAAATATTTTATAACCAGAACCGAAATGAATATTATAACCAAATGAAATAAACAGTTCATGAAACTTTACAATTGCTTTATATGTCTATGGATTTAGACTATGTAATTTATGTCTATGAATTTTATGCCTCTGTAAATTTACTTTGTTGCCACAACTTTATTTGATAAATGAGTGACATTAATCATAATGCCACGTATATTTGACATTAGTCACAATTAGTCATAATAATTTGATTTGATTTATTACTGCAATGTACAAAGCTAAATTATTATTTGTTTTTTAATTAAAAGTTGTATAGTAATTATGGCAGACTAAATGGAATTACAAAGTCCAAAAATATAAATTTAAATAAATACTGTGTAACATAGCGTAGTAGTACTAAAAAGAGTTTGAGAAATAACAAATCTACTGCGATTTGTATCGACATTATTAAATACTTGAGCTTTCAAGCATAAATATTAAATAAAGTTTGAGAAATAATTAACATACAATGATTACTATATTGTTCACTTATATCAAATCACCATGACAGAACAGTCTGCGAATAAGCGATGCTGCACTTGTAATGGTCGAACAGCTGTTTGTAAGGGCTGTGTGTGTTCGTAAGCAATGCATTAATTGTTGTGCACACCGATGCTCAAATCTAGAACGATTGATTATTTGTTTTTTGATTATTTATTCGATTCTTATTTGTTTTTTAATTAAAAGTTGTATAGTGATTATGACAGACTAAATGTAATAATAAAGAATATTACAAAGTCCAAAAATAATCTTATTAATTTAAATAAATACTGTCTAACATAGCGTAGTGGCATACGATGGGGATTCGAGAAAGTAAATGTCCTTCAAAGTAAATTAATAGCTATATTATGTCGAATGAAAGCGGACTTTAAATCTGGACACATCCAGATTTAATAAATATTTGCTTAAGTAAAAGAAATGTATCGTTCAAACTGGCACAAAAATGTAAAAATAGTAGACTACACCCACCTAGGACACGTATTGAAGAAAAATGAGTCTAAAAGAATATTATAAAAAAGTCGACAATTATATTCAATATTTTATTACAAAATTATCAGTATTGCATTATTATCTGGGTTTAATAGAAAGCCTTAATATCAGCCTAATTGTAATATCACAGTTATTAAGATCACTTATTCCATGAATTTCTCAAATTCAACCCACAAAAAAATACCTTCTCAATTAAAGTAATTATTTAGCAAATATTTAGATTTAATTTCTGTATAAGAATATCCATACTCATCTTTCCACAAAACGCGCTTTATAGAACATTCAGTTACAATTTGTTTCAAATTTAGGAAAAGATCTTGATTCGACATGGCATTGATACAATAACTTGGACTCCAGCATTTAAAATTCTCCTAATATAAAACTCAAAAATAAACTCTAATGTTGTCATTTATACATAAAAACAGCAAAAATTTTCAATTAAATATTTGAGATCGGAAAGCTAAATAAATTACATTAAAATCTTTCACATTATAAAAATTTTTGTTAATACTCAAAATTTTCAATCTGCTGTTCGCTATGTAATTCATGATATTTACAAATATTTTGATTATCCAAATATTTAAAAATATGTTATTTTTAATAAATAACTTTTTCTTCATTTTTAATAAAAATTACTTCATTTTTCGCGAGATAACCCTTGCCTGAAATTGCTTTTAATAGTGATATTGCATAGATTATACATGATGTTTATACCATACTTGTTGTCTTTTGAGATGTTGCATTGTCATTCATTTGAATTCAGTCTATTAAAACTGTAATTCAGTTTGTAATTTTTAAGGGCCCATTGTTTAAACAGAAAATAGTTAATAAAGAAACTGGAAACAATGTAAAAGTAAGTATAAAATTAAATAAAATTAGAATTATCTTATATAATTTATAATTAAATATATAATTATAACATAAATAGCATCACATAATATTATGGTAGAATTTTATAATATTTACAAAATCAACAAAGATAATAAAACATTAATTTGGGGTTTATAATTGTTTTAAAAGTATTTCAGAATAATTTATTATTGTCTATAATAATATGAATTAATTTTAATGGATGTATTAATGTAAGTTTCATAATTTAAATAAATTTGACATTTAAATAATCGTCACATTAACCTTTCCAATTAATTAATAATTTTAACATTTATATTTAATAAATATTGAACAATCATTGTTTTAAAATTTACGTAAATTTGATAGTACATATTTACATAATGATAATGCTTGAATAAATTGTAATTAGCTTCAATATAGATGCTGATGATTAAATATTCCATATAGTTCTTAAATAGTTGATAATAATGATCCATTATTGATAAAAAATTATTGGGTGAACTACTCTCAGATTAGCTACTTTGAATTTTGTTGCTTGTAATGTTCGATATTTTGGTATAAAGGGAACTTTCATATTCTAGTAGAAGGTAAAGCAATTGAGATATAATAGAAATTGCTTTAATTATAAAGTAATAAATATTACTTTAAATTATTAAAAACTGTCCAATATATTTTCTACATATGAATTAATCCGAAATCGGAAGTCTCAATAAAGATAAAGAATTATTGGAGCTGGATCAAAAAAGTGGAAAATTTTATTTGAAATTTCGCTAACCTATGTTAGCATCTTCAGAAAATTACTAATTTTCTGTAATTTTTTGAAGATGCTAACAGAGATTAGCGAAATATTAAATCAAATTTTACTTTCTTTGATCCATCTTCAATAATTCTATATTCCATATAGTATTTATCAAATCATATATACGGATCAGCTGCATGGTACTCCATCACTATGGTACTAAAGTAGTCGTCTAGAAGTGACACGGCGCATGCAGTTCGTAGACCAAAGCCAAATTCAATAGGCAACAACTTAATATAATTAAGATCATTATGATGGATTCAAATCCAACTTCAAAACGGAGAGCAATCTTAAAAAATATATTAAATTTAGGCATCGTAAGTGTAGATGGTGTTTAGCAAAAAATAAGTGTTTTAAATTTTAATAGATTTATCTCATAGACAAATAATTAGATTAAGATTAGACAAATCGATAATAAGATGATTACCTTCGTTTAAGAGTATCTTTTTTCAAGTTTAACTTCAGGTAACCTTCTTGTAAATTGTAAAATCTCAGTTATAAACAGATTAATTAAATCTGATACCTTACACGATATGGATATAATTAACTGTTGAAATAGCTGAACTATGCAAAAACATATGCTGATTTGAACAATTGTGTTGTTCAAGAAAGATTGTTGTTTACACTTTTCGAACATAATGTTCTAATTCTCAACTGCGAATGAGAATATTTGCACGCCTTATTTCATCAATAAGCATATATTTTGACATATTTACGTATGATAATAAAGTACAAAGAACATCGCTGTCGGGCTCTACTGATCCGTCTATAGCATTAACGCCAAGTTTTCTATATTTATTAGTTGAAAAAGAACTACATTAATTTAATATTTAAATATTACATATTAATGATTTATTATGAATTTTGCGATTTCACTAATAGATAGTAATGCTAGTTTCACTAATTGATAAACTTAAAATAATGCTAACCAGCATGAATAATAACAAAGCTATTGGGACTGATAAATCATTTAACATTGATGAACTTGAAATAATGCTAACCAGCATGCAGATTAACAAATCTAGTGGGAATGATAAACTATATGTGAAGCATCTAAAATCGTTCTTTGACACTCGGTTATTGTTGGTGCTAGTTTTTTAACTCGATATTCAAGGGTAGTCAGCCTCCATTTTATTGGAAGCATTCTATATAAAAAATGCTATATAAAGGGCGCCGCGATGTAAACGACCCAATTTCGTTAAATGGATTGGCATGATGAATCATACATTTAAATTCTAAAAGACACTTGACTTCCCGACTGTCCAAATTTGCGGAGCTAATCTTATCAAATGAGCGATATGATTTTCATCCGGATATATCCACTCTAAAAGCTCGGGCTTCAGTTAGGAGCGTCGTCCTAAACACTATATAAAAGTATAGACACGCGCATGGACTATTTGTCGACTTTTCTATAGCTTTCGATACTATTAATAGAGAGACTCTTCTGCTGAAACTATTGCTTCTTTATCAAACTAACTAGCTGTTTGTTAATTCTATTTTTAATATAATTTCGTATCAATTAGTGTAATGCTAGTTCTTCGCAAACAGGCATTGGTCATAATAATATTCAGTAATATTTTGAAAGAGTTTACAGCTAACATTAAATTTCGACTGTTATCGTAAAATGTTCAAAACAATTGCGATCACAAGCTCATGTCAACAACCAGCTTTAAACTGTCATGATGTATAAGTCGATTGTATTTTTAATGACCGAAACGTCGAAAGTAAAACTTTCCGTTATTTGTAAACTACCGCATAATATTCAAAATGCATGCTTATGGTATTTAAGGTTATTTGCAAAGTTATTTAAATAATAAATTTAAATAACAATATTAATAAATATTATTTGAATAATATTTATATATATTTTTTGTATATATTTTTTTGTATATATTTATGTATATATTAAATTATTTAATTTTAACAACATTTAATAGTATCTTATTTAATGTCTTTAATTTAATTATTTAAATAAATTAAAATCATTAATTATTTAATTATTATTATTAATTATTATTTAATTATTAATTATTATTTATAATATTATTATTTAATTTATTATTCAAATTCAATTAAAATCATTTTAATTTTCACCGTTGCTAAATAAGAATACAGACCATAAGAAGAACTGTGACGAAGGATGCATTGAAAAAAACAAAGATTCAACGGACAATGGTTATACAACTGTTATAGACAACGATCATATTATCGACATTGAAGAGCACCTTAGAACTTACATGGTCAAGCTGCTTGAAGATATTTCTGTTGTAAGTTATAATTGTAAAGCTTTTAGAAACTTAAAAACTTAATAATCAAGCTGAATAAATGCTTCCATCTATCATTAAATGTATACGCTTAGAAATTAAAATTATTTTATTAAAAATATATTAGATAAAAAAACAAAAATCTATTAGAAGTGCAATGCCATTAAAAATTTAGTTTCCCTTCAAAAAAATCCGTAGCCGATTGATCGTTTAGGCACTCAAGTATACAAGCAGCATTGCCTCGCTGAACCGCTACGCTTAATCGCTGCCTGAGGAAAGCCGCTTTTATTAATTTTACAACAAATTAATATTTTAATCTATAGCATGTAACCCGAAACCTGTACCCTGGGTAAAACCTGTACCCCGGATACAGGTTAATCTTTAACATGTATCCCGAAACCACGTATTTGAGAGATCAACGACGTGTACTGGCAATCAGGCAAGATCAGATATTGTTTGCCGGGGTTTATAAGGCGGGAAATGATGCGGTCCTTTTTTAACATTTGTATATACAACACACTGACACCTTTATATTCCAACAGAACACCCCGAGTATGCAATGTCTACCACGAACAACGGAAAATTGCAAAATACGCTGAACGTAGTAACGAAATCGAACGATCCGCTTTCTTTCCGATGGTCTTCTCCGCTACCGGTGTAATGGCACCAGAAGCTGATAAGGTAATGCGCTGGATGTCCACAAAAGTTGCTGAGCGAAGAACACTGCCTTACAGTGATTGCATAAGAGCATTGCGAACACATATATCACTTACACTAGCAAAATGTGTATCGATGTGCGTGAGATCCACAAGGATGACACCACAATATCAAATGGCAGATGATCGCACCGGAAACAATCCAGGAACGATTGTTTGCAATGACTTCGATTGACTATTATTAAAAATTTTTAATTTTGAATCGAAAGGCCCATTAGCGGGAACCTTAATTGTATATGTTATAGAACTTACGATATTATTACTACTATATACTAATAAGGTCACAGCCTTATTAAGGCTGTTTTGACCGTTCACAAAAAAAAACAAATTAATAAAAAAAAATAAAAAGTCTATAATTTGAATTTATTTGCAAATAACAACTTGAAATGAATTAAGTGATTTAGTACAAAAAAATTCATCACATCTCAATCCTAACTCAGATCACATTTCAATTACTAATGAATAATAAAAGGAAATATTTTTGCTTTGAACACTTAGATGTCTGTTTCATTTTCAAATTTATGTATTGCCAAATTTAGGTAAAAATGTGGATAAATATTATGATTCCATCTGTTCAGGATGGAAATAATTTTGGTGTAGCCATTCAAGAAGCCTTTCTAGCAGATTTACGTAATTATGAAAGTTGTCTACTGGAATATTTTGATCATATTTATGGATACTATTTTTCTCGAGCGAACATTATGAAAAGCGTATTCAAATATCCAAGCGTAGAAGATTATAAAACTACTGTCAAAAAATATGACGACCGCCAATTCAATCTTCTGAAATATTTCATGATGCAAGTACGCGACATCTATGTAAGTTATTTTACTCAACGATATACTTTAATAATTTTAATATCATTTGCAGGCGGATTTAAGTTTCGGTTAAAACAAATAATAAATTAATAATTAATAAATTTTAAACTGAGAATCAGTTCTATTTTTTATATTATGTTATTATTATTTAATCTTTTCTGGAGGATGGAAACGCCTTTGCTCGCTATGGGACTTACATTTGGAGCTTTTTTATTTATAAATTGCATTTAAAAATAAAATATATTTTTTTAATTTTATTTATTATTTTTATTTATTTAAACAATTAACATAAATTTTAAACTGATACGAATAAATAATAAAAAAATGTGAAATAATTCTGTCAGATAACAATAATTAAGTTTTTATTTAAACAATTCAAATTTAAATTGAATATGCGATTATTTAAATTTTTTCAACTAACACAAAATTACGATAACAGATTATATATTTTATTACTGATATAAAAGAATCTTAAAATTCCTATTAAAAACACTGTTCTTTCGATATTTTAATTGACGTTGTCATTGAAGTTTTAGAAAGCCAGAAATAAGTAATTATTTTACGATCGTGCTATATATTTAACAGATATAGTAAATAAGACAATTGGTTCTTGCATGACCTTAAAGAATCGAATTGTATGTGATAACAATGAAGAGTTTTCATTAACTACAAGCAATACTCAAATATTCATGTTCGATTCGTAGAATGCACTTGTTAACTTGGGCAAGAATAACTTGTTTTTTATATTTATTGACATATACATTTAATGCATAGTTACAATGTACACTGTCATTATATTAAGTGAATTTTATTTCAATGTCTCGATACAATAGGAATTTGTAATATTTGTGATATATAAGCAACATGCCGGATAAATGTATAAATACTGAATATCAGCCGATACCTGTGTATCGGGCTGATAGAAGCATCATTAATTGCTCGATCGTAAAATTTAGGATAAATAATAAATTAATTTATTATTAATTTAATAGAGAAAATTCATTTCTAATTGCGAATTTGATAAGTTGCTTTTGAAATTTGGTTTGTAAAGGATAATCTTTAAATTGTCGAATACCGGTAGTGATGAGGTCACAATTAAGCGTTATTTGCAGTCTCAAACATTCCTTCAAAAACTGGATTGATATGTCAATTCGTAGTGCTCTGGTTTCGGTCCTTTCCGCATGTATCAAATCTTGGTGAACAACGTCGCCAAATCGTTGTTTGATAACATAGAAAATTCATTTCTAATCCAAATTATTACAAAAAGGCGAGAAAACATGAATATTTATTTGATTACAAAAATCCAATATTTCGACGGCACTACGGCACGTCATCTTCAGAGTCTAGAAATAAAACACATTGGTATAAGGAATTATAAAGTGCAAAAAAAAGCTAAAATACGCCCTACTGATTGTTCATCCATTGTCCAGCTGTACTGATAGTGGCAAACGCAAATTTCTAGCAACTAAGTTTAAACTAAGCTTTAATGTAATGTATTGTTAGGGACTATGTAATCTTTAAAGGTCTCAAGAAACAGCTTCGATAATTTTACGCTTTGTTTTGTTAGTTTCTTTCCTCAGTGGTGTAATAAGTTTAATGTCCATTAAGTGGTTATTAACACCTATATGATGAGAAATGGCACAAGAGGATGTATACTGTCCGTGTAATGCTCTCTTCATTATATATGAGTGTTCTTTGACACGGATAGCTAACGGTCTTCCTGTTTAGCCCACATATTTTCTTACACTGGAGGCATGGAAAATTGTAGATAACACCGGCCGATTCAAATTCTGGTTTTAGTTTAAACATACTGGATAGCCTAGGTAGTGAATGAGTGAAGGGAAATATGCCATCTCTACATAGACCGAGATAGGCACACATTAAATGTGCCTTATGTTTGCAATCCATCAGTACAGATAGACAATGGATGAACAATCAGTAGGGCGTTTTTTGCACTTTCTAATTCCTTTTACTAATGTGTTTTATTTCTAGACCCTGAAGATGACGTGCCGTAGTGCCGTCGAAATATTGGATTTTTGTAATCAAATAAATATTCGTTTCCTCGCCTTGTAATTAATTTAATAATAATTTTTAATTATTAATTTAATGAACTAATTTATTATCTCATCAATTAGTTTGACGAGATAAAGATAATAGTTACCTGATATACGATAAATAATTAATTAAAAATAATAAATGGATTATAATATAATCCATTCAAATGGCACATTCACTTTAGCGTAAATGAGCACTAAATACACCATTTACTATTCCATAAAGACGATTACTGCACCCAATTGTATTTGTTCTGAGTAAACAAATTTCTGCATATTACACAAGACTATATATAATTACCGTTTTTGACCTTTGACTAAATTCAGTTCATTCTAAACTCTCATCTTTTATAATATGGTTTTCCTAATAATCGCTTTTCAATCTTAAAATATGAGCAAAACAGAATTTGTAATTCCTTAGATAGGATGCGATTGTATCGATATAAAAAAACATGAAGTAAATTTACGAAACATACTTCATATATCAGATCAAACTTTACTGCGTTATTTTCTTGCTATACCACAACTATATCACACTTGATTTGTGATATAAATAGCAATAAAGAATTTATATATTAATATAATATATAAACTTGTATAATTAATATAATCAATATATTATAATTGTATAATTATAATATAATAATTTAATAATAATTTTATAATAATTTATTATAATTAATATAATATAATTGTAATAATTATATATTATATTATTTATAATTAATATAAACTTGATTAAATTTATTGCTCTATTGCGTTTATTAAAATCTATACATAAATCTATTATTTATGAATAATAAATAATAGATTTATTAATAAATCTATTATTTGACATCTAAAAATTTCAAATAATTCATAATAATCAATGTTGATTTGTAACCACAAAGACTTTATATCTATTAGACAATGCTGGTTATGAAACTAACGTTTGCTTTATTGAACACGCGCAAACTTATGTGATCTAATCTAATAAAATTATAAATATCAATTTATTATTTCAAGTTAATTAATAGTTTATATTTAATAAATTGTTATTAATATTTTCTAGCATTTATTAGGCAGTAAAGAATTTCACATTATTATAAAGTTGGTCTGACAATATTTAAATAATTAATATATTTATAATAATTAATTATATAAAATATACCAATTAATATTTAATTATCATAATTTAAGTATCAGCAATAAGTGCTATCAACAATTTCTGCAATTTCTGTAATTTTGTTTGTAAACTTTGATTTTTAAATTATTCAATCATAATTTTAAATATTTCTTTTATATACAGTAGATTATATGGCTTGATCTAATCTTAATCTATTTTCATCAATTATTTAGATATGCATGTACGACCATGTTCATAAGAATTTGGAAAAATTACGACAACCGAGAACACAGGACGGCCAACACACTATCTACTAACAAATTAACATTAATACGACATAACCTAAACACTCATAGAAAATTGTATAGCAATTTATTTTTGTTCTTGAAATTTAGTATTGACACTTATATTTGACAAATATATAACATTATAATATGAATATCATTATAACTAGAATAAATAAACAAAAAATGTAAAGTGAAAACATTAAAAAATTAAATAAAAAATTAAAAAGACATCTTTTAATTAAATTAAAAAATAATTAAAAAGAAAAAAGACAACTAAAGTTTCTTGACAAGAAAAAATTAGTAATAATACACAAATTTGTTCCAGTCGATCACTGGTCCGGGTGTCGGATAGTGGAGGCAGTCCACGAGCCAAACTACTCTAGACATCACGATCCTGAACAACATATCAGAGTTCTCTTTCAGATAGCCTAAGGCGGTATTCGGGCAGTTTCGAGATTTGATCTCTCCACCGGTATCGAGTATACCTCGATGTCTCTTTTCAGAAAGTCCGGCCAGGAAAACCATCTGAGGAAGGCGATGCCTAGAATCCTCAAAACGTGTCCTAGCAACCTCAACTGACTTTCTTCGATGTGTAGAAGCAGCGACTTTACTTCGATTCCATACCGGATGACCGAATTTCTAACCTTATCTCTAAGGTTAAGACCGGTCACACCGCGAAGAAACCTCATTTCAGTCGCCTGTATCCGAGATATTATCCTTTCGGTCATAACTCAAAGCTCATGACCAAAAGGTTAATATAAGAACGAATATTGCACAATAAACCGAAAGCTTCACCTAAATACTCAACTCCCGCTTCACCACGATAGACTATATAAAAAAACGAATTGCTTCGCTAGCTAAACAGATCTGCTTATCAATCTCCCTGGTGTTCCTGCCGTCCCTTGTTAACAATACTACAAGATACTTGAAGTTATCCACATCAGGAAGAACCTTTTCCCAAATTTGGGTTGACATTGACACCTGAATCGGAGACGAAAATAGAGACCGTCTTCGACGTACTAACCAACATCCCTGCTGATTAGCATTCCATCGTAAATCGATCTAGTAAGCATTGTAACTTCTCAGGACAAGAAGCCAAAACAACATATGCAAAAATCAAAGACGGTACCCTGATGGAACTGAACTGAAGACCGACATCAGACAGAGCAACCCGTCTAGTAATTTGGTCCATGTAAACAAGGAACAAGCATGGAGACAAAGGGCAACCCTAACGAAGCCCAACGTCTACTGGAAATGTTTCATACTTCCTACCTAGAACACGAACACAAAGCATACTTTGTTCATACAGAGAAGCCACATCTACCCGAAGGTTATGTGGCACTCCATCCTCCCTAAGTACCTTCCACAACATCTTTCGCGGAACTCGGTCGAACGCCTTCTCAAGTACTCTCAAACCTCTACCAAGCCGCCTTCTTCGTTTCGGTAACTGCTCGAGCTGAAGCTCTCTTTTCCCTTCAGTACTTGTCTACAGCTTTCACTGATTTATCTGGCAAAGTTGCCTTATAAGCCAGTTTCTTCTGTTGGACAAAATCTCCAACTGTTGGTGTCCACCAAGCAGTTCGAGTATTTCCTACGCGAAAAGAATCTAAGGCCTTCGAACCACAACTTTTCACAGTTGCTTTGGCAAGCAAGGATATAAACATCGTCCATTCCTGATGAATGATCTTCACCTCTTCTGGCAACCGAGAGAAGTCCTCAAGGATGTAACCAGAAAAATGCTATTTGACAGAAACATCTGCTATACGCTTCCAGCACGCCCTCACCCAACGTTTGGGTTTACCAGGCTTGTCTAGCATCCGATCCTGTCATCGAAGTTTACTAACTACAAGGTAGTGACCGGTTTACAGCTCAGCCCCTCGCTTTTCACTTTGGTTACGCACAAATTATTACGAGATCAAAAGTGCAATAATTCAACATCACTCGCATTCAGATCGGAGAGTCCATCCTTCCCCAACACTCCCTTCCAAGTGCTACTGTCGCTACCAACATGATCATTGAATTCACCTAATAGAACGAGGGAATCTCCCACATGAATACCTGTTGGAGATCTTCAGCAGAGCCTGAAGATCTTTCACGAAGGCTGCGTATTCCGATATAATGTTGGGAGCATACGCACATATACAACAGTTATCTCCTTTCCCTCTTTGACTAAAAGTCTCAGAGACACATTATCTCGTTCACTGGCTTAAAACTCTCTATCACTAACGACAACCGGTGACTTGTAAGTATCCCTGAACTCGCCTGTCATCGCTTTCCGTTGAATGAACTCCCGAATAGTTCAAGGTCTAACTTGATCCAAAAGTTTAGTTTCAGTTCAAGAATAGTGAAGAGAAGTCATTCCGACTATTTCACGACCGAAGCGAACCATCTCTTAAACTAATTCTGGTTACTTATCCGCCAGCGAGATAACATTCCACGTTCCTACATGAAGACTAGTCCGCTTCGGATTTTAATATCTATTTCGCTGTCTCCGTATAAAACAGACATGTCACAAGGCACCCGACAATGAAAACTTATCCGGTCAGTGGTGAATTGACCATTGACCGGATAAGTTCTTTGCATTTGATTTATATTAAAAAAATTTCTTTCTTGTCATTTTCATAGATAGGTCTCGGAGACTCTTTTCCGCCTTTTCGTCCATTGTCCATCGAGTGATTTTGTTTGGATCATCGAGTGATTTTTTTCCCAATATCCTTTGATAATCCAACATCGCTACTGCAATGAAACAGACCTCCGAGACTCTCTTCAGCGTTTTTGTCCATTGTCTAATCCGCCGTTGGAATCATCGGAGGGATCTGAGATAGTCTATAAAAGGACTGTCACTGAAAAAGATAGTCTGTAAAATAACTGGGACGCTCAACGAAGAGGCTAATTGGCAATAGGTGCCATATTAATACTTAATCGACTGAATCCCAGCGGGCCAATTAATAAAAAAAGAAAATTGCATTTTTAATTAAAAAGAAAATTAAATTTAAAATGTAATTGTTAATTTTTTATTTACAATTAGGAGAGTTTGGAAAAGTTTATTTAAAACGTCATTAGACCTTGTTCTAATATTATATTTAACAATATAATAATCCAGGTTGTACAATTTCTGTAATTTTTAAATAATCTTTTTCACTTGCCTCTAGTTGTAAATATTCATAAATGATTGTACAGTCAATTTATAATGTCAATAAAATAACGACAAAATTTATGTTTATAAATTAAAACGGTTACCATATATCATTAGTGTTATAATGCTCTGATGTTATATGACTATGGATGCTAAGCAAATGTACTTTTGATACTGAATTAATGAAATATCAAAGTTTAACTTGATTGCAACTTTGAGCTGAAATTCTTCTGATTGTACCACGATATTATCCTCAGAGGTATTGATCCTATTTTTGATACATCAGGACGCTACTAATCAGCATATAGCTGACTCCGTAAACTGGTGCTGATCGGATTCGAACTCAGAACGTCTGTATCGCGCTTTCACAGTTACAGTCACTAGGCTGCTGCTCCAGTGGTGTAGATATACATTTTGTATATTATATTTAGTAGTATATTATTTTTATCATTTATCTCGTGCTGATCGGATTCGTATCGCGGTTCCAACGTAACATCCAATAGGCTAGCTGATTCAGTGGTGTAGATATACATTTCTGTATATTATTATTGAATAGATAAATATTATCTTATAATATTTATAATATAATATATATTATAATATTTATAATATAATATTATCATTTATTATCTTATAAATCGTGAGAATACGATCCCTACCAAAATTAATGAGTTCGAATTCGATCAGCACAAGTGCACGGAGTGAGCAGATAATAAGGGTCGAAACGTGAAACGTAGGTATGGGTCAGACAATGATGAGACCGCCCAAGCTGATTAGTAGCGTCCTACTGCATCAATAATAGGAACAATACCTGTGAGGATAATATTGTGTCACAACCAGAAAGAAATTTCAGCATTTCCGCAATCAGAAGAATTTCAACTAAAAGATGCAATCAAGTACAATTAAAAACATTCATTGCAAGTGGCAGCATGAAAAACAGGGATCCGGCTAGCGGATCACACACATCGGGTAGGTTTCTAATAGATCGTTAGAATACGATCCCCTACCAAAAGTAAAATACAGAATTGTATATCTACACCACTGGAGCAGCCAGCCTAGTGGATGTAACTGTGAAAGCGCGATACAGACGTCCTTAGTTCAAATCCAATCAGCATCAGTGTACGGAGTAAGCAGATAATAAAGGGTCGAAACGTGAATTGTAGGTATGGGTCAGCAGCTGATGAGACCCACCCATACTGATTAGTAGAGCCCAGGTTGATTAGTAGCGTCCTGTTGTTTCAAGATTAAAAACAATATCTGTGAATATAATGTCCTGCCACAATCAGAAGAAATATCAAAGTTATAATTTAAAACATTAATGCTATTTATTGAAATCTAAACTACCAGCCACAATATCAGAAATTTTTTTTATCATTTCGATATTTTTAAAATATTAAAATTAAATTTATTATTTTAATATTTTTAATTGGAAAAATAAAGGCAAATACCGCTTTTTTGAATGTGTAGGTAAAATTGTTATATGTTTATATGTTATATGCTATATATTAAAAGACTAATATTAATAGTATTAATATTAGTAATATTAATAATATTATTAATAATATTAATAATAATATTAATATTATTATTAATTAATAATAATGTTGAGATTTATTAAGACCACTATACCTTTCAGCTTGGGTCAAACAAACAAGGACAAACAGATTTGCAAATAAATTGGAAATAAATTGGATAGAAAATACTGCAATAAACATTCAAAATAGTTTATTGATGAATATCAAATCACCATAATCAAATTTAGGTTATGGACATGCTAACGGTCAATATTACTGAGTGATAATTTCGATAAGTATACACATGTAAAGACGTGAAAAAGTGATTGACAACATTCAGAACAGTAAAGGCAATTACAAGTCAAAGATCTTTCATGAATCATTATGCGTAAAATTGTTATATGTTTTTATGTTACATGTTATATGTTAATTGTTATATGCTTATTTTAATTAAAAGACTAATATTAATATTATTAATATTAATATTATTAATATT
>WNNJ02002113.1:0-13366 GCA_012934845.2 Pomphorhynchus laevis | reverse complement strand
CTTATGAAGTCAATGCACGAATAAGCTCAGCGTGGACAAAATGGCGAGCAACGACAGGTGATTTATGTGACCGTCGTATCAAGGATCACCTGAAATCAAAGATCTACCGCTCAATCCTTTGCCCTGTGGCTATGTACGGTACAGAGTGCTTGCCTATTGCTAAGGCAGCAGAACGACGCTTTGCGATCATGGAGACGAAAATGCTGGGGTGGATAAGCGGAATTAACCGGTATGACCACGTGAGAAATATGGACATCTTCCGAAGATACGGCGTCGCCCCCATCGTAAATAAAATGCAAGGGACCAGACTCCGGTGGTATGGCCACCTGTTGCGGAGTGAAAATTATTCCCTTGCAAAGACCGCCTTAAGTATGAGATCATAGGCAAACGCCCGAGAGGTCGACCCAAGCACCGATGGTTAGATGGCCTTCACAAAGATCTCAAGGCAGCTGGACTTTAGCCAGACCAAGCCGAAAAAACAGCGAAATGGAGGGCTAAATCTCACATAGCCGACCCTGCCTCAAAGCGGGACAAAGGCTGAAGAATAAGAAGAAGATCAACGAATGGATAACATAGTAAGTTTTGTGAAAAGGTGGGGTGCATGACAAGAGCTCAACATGTAGATGCAACTTCTGTTTGGAGAGGTGTCAGGATCTTAATCACGTTTTCCAATGTATATATTTGTCAACAATAAGCTTGGAACTAATTAACAAATTAATCTGAAGGAACTACGTTTTATCATAATTGATTTTTTTGTTTTTGTTTTTTTTGTATTCACTTTCATTTTGATGTTGGTGTAGTCATTGCATTTTGTTCTTTGGATTTGTACAGCCGAAAAGCGAGGAGGAGTAAAATCCCTAAAATTTCAATTGATGTAAAATTAAATCGCTCAGATTAATCCCTATTAATAAAATCCTCAATTAGCATGCAATCTAAATAATCACCAAGGTCAGAATATTAAATTAAAAATTTGATTTAATGTCTAAATTAGTATATCAAATCCGCTCCAATGTTCCACTTCAAATAAATACAGAATATCACTGGTAATCAGTGAACTTAGCAACGTTGTTTACGATGGAATGTGATAAAGTCAGCATTCAACAACGGCATTCTTGTGGGAAATAACGTAAATAATTTGAAGTAGACTTTCGTTTACTCATTCAAATTATAGACTACATGATTAATTTGGAACATGCTTAATTCTAATCTTGTTTAAAGTATAGTCTCGGTTACATTACTTTTGTGTGTCAGTGAACAGGTTTCATATATTATCCACATTAAAGATACAAATAGTTTATATATTTATACAACGATAAAAGCCAAAGCGTACAATTTTATAAAACCGAACTAAAATGATAAATCTCAAGTTTTCGAAATTTCACGAATAAGTTAGATGCACTCATAGACAAAAACTTTAAATACATATAATTTAAAATCTATATTTTTAAAAAGTTAATAATAGAAAGTTATTCTTTACAATAAGTTTACAACAAAGAAGCAAATGCAACAAATCACTTACTTGAAGTTAACGGGATTGATGTATTTAGGACTATATTGTTTGAATAACCTCCTCCGTTTGAAGTTGACGAGCTTAATGTATCTGAGGCTGTACTGCTTGAATTATTCGATGTACGTAGGCCAAGTCCAACACCTAGGCCTACTGAAATAACTATCACTATGGAGATAATGCTGGCAATAGCTATAGTGGTAACTCTTTTTTGGAAAAGTAAATTATAAAGCAGAAATACTAGGGATAACTTAACTTACAAATTAGAGTTTATTTTCTGTAACGTTTTTGTTCTAACATTATGATCCATGTTGTATGCTAACTCAGGTAATTTGCAATTTTCACTGCGTTCACGAGCATTTTGCCGTATTTATAGAAATTTTTACCTGTGTCGACACACATACATGAGTATGTGTATTATTGATAGCAGATATGTCGAGTATTTCGATAAGTTAGGTGATATCCTCTCTACTATAAAATTATAAATTATAATAAAATTATATTTCCTATGTTGGAAAACTTCCCCGATTTTTTAAATCGGAAAACGTTAGGCTGTACAGTTTTGATTTTGCGAAATTTTAGGAGAGTGTGATAAAAATGTTGAGGAGGGGAGTGTATGTTGGTTGTTAAAAAACTAGTGCATACACAGTGTGTCTAATGCTTTAGCTATTGTTATCTATTCTTCTCTAAATGGTGGATAGTTCTCTCTACTAAAATAGATTCTATAGTTTCTCAAAATGGAAAATTCTATATTTTTAAGTTCTAATTGACAGTGAATTTCAATAGAATGATGAGGGCGAAAATGTTTATAACCAATGAAAATGTGTGCACATTGGATGATAGACGTAGTTAGTTGATCAGAAAAAACGTTCAAAAAGTTTATAAATACCCGTGAGTTTGAAAATAAGACGTTATGATGCTGAATGAGATGGTCAAATGACAATTTTAAGAAGACGTGGTATAACATGTTCTCATTGAGTATAAAATATAGTTTTGAATTGACGAAATAAAAGTAATTGTATAATGGGCATTCTGGAAAGTGGAATTTGATAGTATTAGTTGACAGAATATTCAGTGATGCATAGTTCCGTTGTGAAAAGAGAGTGAAAGTAACTTTAAAGTAATTAAAGCACATTTTAAAAAATATTGCAAGGTAATCGAAATTAATACTGGTATAAAACACTATTTCAGTATTAATTCTACAAAAGAATTTTTAGAACAGACAAAAGAATAAATTTTCAAAATATAAATACATACGATTTTAGTACGCTTTATACACATCTAGATTTAGTAAATATTAAAGAAGCGTTAGTAAAATTAATTAACCTTATATTCGGAAAAAGATATACATATATGTGTCATAATAATTATAACGCCTATCTAACAAAAATTAAACCATCAAATAAATATAAATATATGGATAAAATTGAATTAATAGAATCCTTAAATATTTTGATAAATCAAAATTATTTAAAAGTAGGGACATCTATATTGAGACAAGTAAAAAGTGTTCTAATGGGTGTTAATAGTAGCTTAATTATAGCTGACTTGTTTTTAAGCTTTATAGAATATGAATTTGCTCATAACTGTGAAAAACTAAATCTAAACAATATAAATATATGAAATATATGTTTCGATACATTGATGATATATGTGTATTTAATTCTAGCAATTTTTAAACAATTAGTGAGCACATTTATCCACAAAGCCTTATTCTTAACAAAACCAATATTAATGATAAAGAAGGTGTATATCTAGATATGAACATTAAATTAACATTAACTAAAACTACTATTAATTTATATCGTAAAGATGACATATTTAAATTTACAAGAAACATATTTTTGCATGAGCATTCATGCATACCATATAATATAAATATAATACATTAAATAATGAAATTTTAAGAATTGCAACAATATGTAATGATATTGGCTTTCTTCAAAATCATTTAAATAATTTAATAGATATATATTTTAAACTAGGTTACTATAAAAATAACATCAAGCAGAAAATAGTAAAATATATAAATCAACACAATAATATAAAGAATAAATTTAAACTCTTAAGTGGCAAATTTTTATGGATGGATAATAAATAATATACTTTGCATTAGAATAAGATACTAGATAGTTATTTCAGAGGAAATACATCATTAGCATGTATTTGCCCCGCTGCTATGTTGGGTAGAGGAGTTAGGGGCCGAAACCTAATAGCATAGCAGTTCCTCCTGATGACCTCTGATTCTTATTCTGATACAACGTCTGTTATTTATTAGTCAATTCATAAAAATGACGTTTATTTTAAATTTCAATTTTTTATTTTAACTTGATTAAAATTATAAAAAATCTAAAAACAATTATTTATTTTATTATTTAATTATTAAATTTTGATTTAGCATTATTATGTTTTGTTTATTTTATAATTATATTAAAGACGTAGACTCAGTTAGCTGATTCAATTTGTTCTACTGACATGTTATTATTGACCTGTGGACTTTGTTTTCCCGGTAATATGACCTCTGTCAGAAATACTGAAACTAAGTATCATTGGTTACGACTTTACTATTACTTTTTCTTATTTTCAAACAAGTTTGATGAATTATAAATTTTTTAAAAAACAGAGAAGTTTGCATCCCAAGGTGTTTACACATTAAAATGCAAACTGCTTCAAGTGATCACGTTTAAGAGACCAGGTAATGACCAATAGCTAGGTAGCCCTTGGAGTGAAGGTGGTAGATCTTTATAGATCTTGTTCCAGCCTGAGACCGCCTGAAGCAGGGCATCCCCCTGTCAGATGCTGCTGGATGGCCCGTTGTAAGTTTAGTCTGAGTCAACTAAACTAGGTGGCGACACCGAAAAAGCAACGTTAAAAATTATGACTTAAAAGTTACATGTACTCAACCATATTGGAAAAATACGTAAGTACTAATGATTTCAATTTTAGATCTTTTAAATGTAACAGAAAAATTGTATAGTTTGTGATGTTATAAATAATAATTGTATCGTAAGTAATACGACAAACAAATGTTTTTCATTAAATATTAATAATAATTGTAACTGCAATACCACAGATGTAGTGTATCTTATACAATGCACATGTGGATTGCAATATATAGGAAAAACATATCAAATGTTAAAAACTAGGTTTAGGCAACACATATATAATATACAGCATAATAGTCAAACTATATTTCATAAACATATGAGATTAATAGGACATGATATTAAAACTGTAAATTATTTATTTTAGAACATATTATCGAAGAAAACATTTCAATATTAAATCAAAAACTATTAGAAAAAGATTTTTGGATTAAAACGCTTAATTCCATGTACCATTAGGATTGAATGACGTGGTACAATAATTGGCAGAAGTAGTATAATACATAATAAACAACTATATTATAATAATCACGGTTAAACGCAAACCAAGAAGTCATGGTGATAAAAGGAATAGGAAAAATAGAGTTAAAAATATTTAAAAAGATATGTATATAAATGAACAATTAGAAATATTAAAACAACTTTTAAGTGATAATAAGCTAAAAGATATTTATGTAAATATAAGAAGTTTTTCTAAAGATATCATATGTTCAATAAATCAAAAATTAATTAACGACTATGATAGGCTAAGTTGTATAATAGACAGTTATTGTAATACAAAATACTATAATCGTACAATAAATGTTAATAATAAAAAGAAAATATACATTAACCATAAACTTCATTAATAAATGTATAGATAACATAAATATAGCCGGACTTTTAAATAATTCTAAAAGTAAAGAAATAATAGGGTCAGATTTAAGTAAATATATTCCTAAAATAAGGTATAAACTTCCTACCACCATTAGGAAGAAAAATTTGTAATTATAATAAAGAATTAAAATCGATATGTAACGATAATATTAGAAACATAATGGAAACAGAATGCAATTGTAAAAGTCTTAGTTTTGATAAAATAAATGAACATATATGTACCCATAATCTAGAATTAATTGAAAATTGTGAATTAAGAAAGCTGCTATCAAAAGGGTATAAATATAAATTAAATAATAATATCAACAAAAATAAAATTTACAATTCGTTATATAATAACTTGAATGATTACTTTAGTAAGCTGATTAATAGTGAAAGCTCGAATATATCTAAGATAAACATTTGGAAAGATTATATATTTGATAAAATTAAAAATAAAATGAAAATAACAAACAATTATAAAGGAAAGATAAAATTAATAAAGATATGTATAAAGAACTTACTAAATTAAAGGATAACTATATAATAACAACTATTGATAAAGCTAGTAATAACTTTGTCTTCATATGCAAAAAGCTTTATTATGATATACTAGTGAAAGAGGTTAATTCTAATGATTTAAATGTAAATCCAACATATGAACGTAGTGAGTTGAGTTTAGAAACAATTATTACAAGTCACTGTTCTATAATGGATAAAAAGGGTATAAAAGTTGAATTAGATAATAAAACTATACCTATATTATATTGGAATCCAAAATTACATAAAAATCCAATAAAACCTAGGTTCATATGTAGTGCGTTTAAATGTACATTAAAACCACTTTCTGTCTATATGAATAAAATACTTAAAGTAATTAAAGCACACTTTAAAAAATATTGCAAGGTAATCGAAATTAATACTGGTATAAAACTATTTCAGTATTAATTCTACAAAAGAATTTTTAGAACAGACGAAAGGAATAAATTTTCAAAATATAAATACCTACGATTTTAGTATTTAACAAATGACAAATAACAATTGACATATTTAAATTTACAAGAAACATATTTTTGCATGAGCATTCATGCATACCATATAATATAAATAAAATACATTAAATAATGAAATTTTAAGAATTGCAACAATATGTAATGATATTGGCTTTCTTCAAAATCATTTAAATAATTAAATAGATACATATTTTAAACTAGGTTACTATAAAAATAACATCAAGCAGAAAATAGTAAAATATATAAATCAACACAATAATATAAAGAATAAATTTAAACTCTTAGTGGCAAATTTTTATGGATGGATAATAAATAATATACTTTGCATTAGAATAAGATACTAGATAGTTATTTCAGAGGAAATATATCATTAGCATGTATTTGGCCCCGCTGCTATGTTGGGTAGAGGAGTTAGCGGCCGAAACCTGAAACCATAGCAGGTCCTCCTGATGACCTCTAATTCTCATTCTGATGCAACGTCTGTTATTTATTAGTCAATTCATAAAAATGACGTTATTTTAAATTTTATTTTTTTTTAACTTGATTTAAATTATAGAAAATCTAAAAACAATTATTAATTTTATTATTTAATTATTAAATTTTGATTTAGCATTATTATGTTTTGCTTTATTTTATAATTATATTAAATACGTAGACTCAGTTAGCTGATTTAATTCATAAGTCACGTCGCCGCTTGCCGAGAGTATGGTTCCGAGGTACTTGAACCGGTCCGTACGTCTCAGGTCAAAGCCATTAATATTGATGGTGCCACTTTCATGTGGTCTGTTGTGAGGTATTCGGTCTTGTCTAGATTAAGTCGTAGTCCGGTTGTTCCGAAGAGAATAACCGGACTTGCGAATAACCGTTTGCGAAGAGACGCGTCACCCTGCGTCTCTTCGCAAAATCAATCCCCCTTTCAGTCCTTGCTCTTTTGAATTGCTCACTTGTCGCTATTCTAACCCGATCACTCTAGATCTCGCTATTGTATACCGTCCTGGTTCATCAGCTCATACTGCTTTATTTTTTACCGAACTCGCTGACCTCATTTTTCATTGTTTATTGTCCTACATCCCTTCACTCGTTTTTGGCGACTTTTATATCCGCCTAGACCGCCCCTCTTCCACGGATTCCATCCGGTTCATCAACATTCTATCCAACTACAATTACAAACTAATCTCCACTGCCCCCACACATATACTTGGTGGGGCACTCGACATCATCGCTGTCCCTGATCATTTTGCTGCCTACACCTCACTGTCCATCTCTGATCCTGGTCTATCCGATCACTTTCTTATCACCCTTGATCTCGCTCGCAACCACACCCCTCCTCACACACCTACAATCCTACGTCGCCCTTGGAGAAATCTTGACCTCTCCCTTCTCCGCTCTGCCTTACTCAAATCGTCTCTATCATTACCCACAATAATAAATTCATCTCCTCACGATCTCGCCTATCTTTTCGACTCTGAACTCACATCCACTCTCGATATTCTCTTGCCCTTCAAGTCTCACCCACACCGTCGCTTGCACCGTTCCCCATGGTTTGACATCCAATGCCTACTATCAAAGCGTCGACTCCGCCATGCTTTTCGAGTCTATCACCGCTCTCTCAGACGTGATTTCCGCTCGATCACTCCGTCTTTCCGTGATTCCTATCTTGCTCTTCGCCGATCTCATCTCAACCTACTACGTACCAAATGCAACTCCTTCTGGCAGCATAAAATCATCACTTCATTCAACTCTAAGACTCTCTGGCATACTTTTAACTCAATCCTGGCTCGTTCCTCTACGCCGTGCAACATCAATGCCAATGATTATTCGTCATTTCTCCAGACTAAAGTATCCACGTTGCTCTCTCACAGCCCGGCCTCAATCCTATCCCACTCTGCCCAGTCTAATCTCATCCTTCCGGAACTCTTTCATCTTCTACATGTCTCACCCACAGAAGTATCATCTGTCCTCATGTCCTTGCCCAACAAAACCTCACCTGCCGATCCCCTGCCTACTCACATATTAAAATCTATATGCTCATCGATATCCCCATTTCTCACAACCTTATTTAAATCGTATATCCGCAGTTGTATCTTCTCTTCACACTGGAAATCCGCAATCGTTCGTCCCCTCCTTAAGAAACAATCGCTCGACCCATCCCTTCCTTCTAGCTATCGCCCCATTTCACTACTCCCTACTCTTTCTAAGCTCTTAGAACGCCTCATCTTAATACAAATCAACGCTTATCTCTCCTTATCCAATCTGTACCCTCCTTTCCAATCCGCTTTCCGCTCTAATCACTCGACAGAAATCGCATGCATAAAAGTGTACAACGACTTACTCATTTCTCGAGACAAGGCTCTATATAGTGTTCTCATCTCCCTCGACCTCTCCTCCGCATTCGACATTGTCGACCACTCCGCCCCCTTTCTTGCCTTCGTTATGATTACGGCTTTTCTTCCTTCTCCGTAGCATAGTTCACCTCATATCTATCCGACCGTTCCTTTCGCGTCTGTTCTAATTCATCATCCTCCCCTCCCATCCCTATTTTTTGCGGGGTTCCACAAGGTTCAGTCCTAGGTCCCCTGCTTTTCTCTCTTCTGCTTGGCGATCTATCTCTGTTTATCAAACCTTACTCCTTTAAGGTCATGCAATACGTCGATGACATTCTAATCTATGCTCATGCACCCGCACATCGCATACACGATATCGGCATTTCTGCCTCCAACTGTCTTTCTTCTATATACAAACGTCTCTCCAATCTCCATCTCGTTCTAAACGCCGAAAAGTCTAAAATAATGTGGATACTTCCCCGTAAACCAAGCATATCTCCTCCCATTGTATCTTTTGCCTCATCGATTATCCCCATAGTCCACAATCTCACTTTCTTAGGCTTCCATTTCGATGATCACCTTTCCCTTAAACCCTTCGTCCGTGACAAGGTCCGCTTGTCTAACTTAATTCTTCGTGACATTCGCCGTATCCGCCCCCTTATCCACTTCCGTTCTTGTATGTCTCTTCTTTCATCGCTTCTTTTCCCTAAAATCGATTACTGCCTTAGCCTTTTCGCCAATTCTCCAAAATCCATCATCCTACCCCTACAACGAATAATCAACACCGCCGTTCGAGTGCTCTTTCGTCTCCGTCGCTTCGACCACACATCCACATATTTTGCCCAACTCTCCTGGCCCACCATTCACATCCGCATCAAACTCCGCCTTCTTCTCGTTACTTTTCGTCTCATCGCTGTCGGCTCCCCATCGTTCATCAACCTTCCTTTCTTAGACGATACTCGCCCCACCTCGCTATCGCTTTGTTCCTGTCATACCCTCTTACTCCACGTTCATAATTACTCCAACAACTACGGTCTCCGATCCTTCCTCGTCGCCGCCTCACTCGACGGGGATCAACTCGCTCTCGACGTCCGCCGCGCCCCCTCCTTTATTACATTCAAACACCTCTTCTGTTCACACCTTCACGACATTTGATTCAACGGAAAAACTCTTCGGCGAAAGAGGGGTCTATAGTGCGCATTAAATGGTTTACCCGTGGAGTGGATGCGCAGCTACAAAGCAAGATAAATGTAACTTGTGGTTCAGGGAGATTTTCGAGCGATTCCAGAGTTTGACGCAGAGATGGTAGAACAACATCGACAAGGTATCCCGAACAATGTTCCTTATACCCGATGAACTTCCAAGAATTGTAAAGTTTTTTGTGGTGTTGACCAATGTGATCCATGGGCATCTGTTCTTTATCAAGTCGACCTTGTCTGCCCTACCAATTACTTCGGTCTTTTTCCAGTTAATAGACAGTCCAATCGCAGGAAAATTAGCAGCAAGATGAGCCAGAGCCTCGCCCACCGCAACAGGAGTACCGCCGATTATTCCGTCGTCGAGGTACCACCTATTTAAGCTGATACCTTCAATCTCCGATATCTGGACCACAATCGGATCAATCGCCAGGCAAAATAGAACTGGACCAAGAGGATCTCCTTGTTGTACCCCTCTTCGTGACTATAGAGGTTTCAGGCTATCGAACCTAAGGCTCTAGGTTGTGCTGTAGCACCATAATGTCCATCGACTAATTTCTGGAAAATTTTTACTGATCGCGTTGACGAAGGAATTCCGGTTCAGCGTATTAAAAGCGTTAGCCAAGTTGATTTTAGCCCAAACCCAATTGACATCTTAATCATGAAGTTGTTGTAGCCGACGTGCTTGATGTACTATCTGCTCCATTCCGTTTGGCGTCGCTACACCGATCTGGTGCGGATGGAGGGATTCGGCAAATCGCTGTCGAAGTTTGGAGCAAATGCACTTAGCGCAAAGACGACGTAATGTCTCCCTAATGGCAATGGGGCGGATCCCTCAATTTGGTTCGTTTAATGCCATGAGATTAGCACCGGCGACAAATGGCACGAGGTCGTTCGGGAGAGTACCAGCGATCATGTTGTTGACTAGTGATGTTAGGCGTTGAAGCAAAACCCCGTGATCTACCGACAGCATATCTCGAATATGTTCTGCCCTCAAACCTAACAGCCAAGAGAGGAAGAGGTTGGGAATGATGATACTGCGGCCTCAACTATGTCTGAGTCAACCGACAAAGGGGTACTCAAAGATTGTGGTCCAGGACTTCTGAGAACATCATGTAAGGGGTGTAGCTCTGTAAGTCTTTTGCGCAAAGATTCTGAAAATTTGCATGTATTATTAGACGTAAGGCGGCGCATCACCTTTTCGAAATTGCCATTTCTTGCCAATTCGATGACTTCCATAAATTCATTTTTTTATCATTAGTTCCTCTGAATTTCCTGGATGATCGAAACCCCAAAGAGGAAAGGCAATCACGCTCTCTTCCATTTTCGAATTTGTCTATAAGCCCGTTAATATTAGATCTAATGTTGTCTCCGGCGTGGTGCCGACCTGAGGAAGTCTGTAGGCATAGCTTCGGAAAGCACAGCAAACGCTCCCAATCGTTGGATGAATTTGAGCACAATGCCTCTAGAATTAAAGAGGAAAAAACATTGGCAACTCGGCGGTGAAGATTCCAAGGAATGTGCTTGATCGTGTTAACTGGTTCTATCCAAACCCTATGAAGAAGCTCGAAGGATCTCTTTTGATTTTCGCAGCAAGAACTGTCTAACTTTTTAAACTGAAACGATGTCTTCGAGGTGTTATCGTTGGCGTCTAAAAACTCAGGTATTGTGTGAGTTGATGCGATTACGTTGTGAGAGCTGGCTGTCGGTAGCTGTCCCGATCCTGAGCATCGCAAGTTCACAGGTCCGTGTACCCGAAGATGACTTGATGCGTCAAGGCGAAACGATCCGCCACAGACTGCGCAACTAGCCGTATTCGCTTGCATGTTATCCCAAGCTCGGTTTTGTATTAATTAATTGTAAGCCGTTGGTTCGTAGCTGATTCGTAGTTGATTCGTGATTATTATTATTGTTGATTGCGAGTTCATAACACAGTTTTCAGATCAATCAGATTATTTGAGTGTATGTATATTAGATCTTGTATGTTATTTTATTGTAAGTAGTTAATTTAACAGCCAAGAAAGTTCATACTAGTGTCAATATTTTAATCTTAAGTTGAACAATTGTAGTTTGTTTGTCATTGTCATCTTTTTATATGTCGTTTAAAATGTACAAATGTTTATTAAAAAGTTATTATTAATTATTGAAAAGTACAAATTAGCAACTAGTCACCCATTGATGAAGTAGATAAAAATTATTGTTTTTGTTGTTTACATAATTAATAATGCATCACTTGTAAATTTAGAAGATGGAGAAGCAGAAAGTATTGTAACCAATGCTGGACAATCTGGATCAGGTAAGTTATTTGTTACATTTTGTTTACTCCTGAAATTTATAGATTTTGAAAGCTAGAAAGTAATGTTACCGAGACTAGACTTGAAAAAAAGTACGATAAAATGAACGAAATTCATAATGTAGTCCACAAAAACGAAAGGGTTTACGTTACATAGTTTACGGTCATTTTCACAATAAAAGGCAGTTGTTGAAATCTTATTTAAAAATAGATTAAGTTTCAATATTTGAATCTCAAGTTGAACAATTGTAGTTTGTTTGTCATCTTTTTATATGTCGTTTAAAATGTACAAATGTTTATTAAAAAGTTTTGATTAATTATTGAAAAGTACAAATTAGCAACTAGTCACCCATTGATGAAGTAGATAAAAATTATTGTTTTTGTTGTTTACATAATTAATAATGCATCATCTGTAAATTTAGCCGGTGTAGAAGACAGTATTGTAACCAATGCTGTACAATCTGGATCAGGTAAGTTATTTGTTACATTTTGTTTACTCCTGAAATTTATAGATTTTGAAAGCTAGAAAGTAATGTTACCGAGACTAGACTTGAAAAAAAGTACGATAAAATGAACGAAATTCATAATGTAGTCCACAAAAACGAAAGGGTTTACGTTACATAGTTTACGGTCATTTTCACAATAAAAGGCAGTTGTTGAAATCTTATTTAAAAATAGATTAAGTTTCAATATTTGAATCTCAAGTTGAACAATTGTAGTTTGTTTGTCATCGTCATATTTTTATATGTCGTTTAAAATGTACAAATGTTTATTAAAAAGTTATTATTAATTATTGAAAAGTACAAATTAGCAACTAGTCACCCATTGATGAAGTAGATAAAAATTATTGTTTTTGTTGTTTACATAATTAATAATGCATCACTTGTAAATTTAGAAGATGGAGAAGCAGAAAGTATTGTAACCAATGCTGGACAATCTGGATCAGGTAAGTTATTTGTTACATTTTGTTTACTCCTGAAATTTATAGATTTTGAAAGCTAGAAAGTAATGTTACCGAGACTAGACTTGAAAAAAAGTACGATAAAATGAACGAAATTCATAATGTAGTCCACAAAAACGAAAGGGTTTACGTTACATAGTTTACGGTCATTTTCACAATAAAAGGCAGTTGTTGAAATCTTATTTAAAAATAGATTAAGTTTCAATATTTGAATCTCAAGTTGAACAATTGTAGTTTGTTTGTCATCTTTTTATATGTCGTTTAAAATGTACAAATGTTTATTAAAAAGTTTTGATTAATTATTGAAAAGTACAAATTAGCAACTAGTCACC
>WNNJ02002112.1:0-13696 GCA_012934845.2 Pomphorhynchus laevis | reverse complement strand
TATAAATTTAATGCCATAGCAGTAGGCTGTTCTTATATTATTTCATCTAAAGTACAATATGAATTACATTTTACAATAAGGGCAGGTAATTATATGAAAGTTTGTTCTACATTTAATTTTACAAGATTTCGATTTCAAAAATCACAATCTTAAATATTAAATTGTAATTTTGCGTAATTATTCATTTTGTTGACCATTAAACCACTAATTTCCAACAATGCTTATCCAACAAACATTTACTTTTAAATCGTTTATGTTTGTATATCTCAACCACAATAAGTGTGTTGTTGTAATTGAGAAACATTGTAATTTAGCAAATATTTGCCCATAAAACATGAATTTATTTTATAAATGATCAATTTTTAATCATTTATTCTATAAATGATTTGTTTACACATTTACAGCTTGTGAAATACGATCACGCAGGCAAGTATTATAGATCTGAAAAACCCTTCAATGCAAATTCTGTTTAATTTCTTTAATCAAATACACTAAAGTTAAAGTTACTAGTTCTATAAAATTACGGATTTAATGCTTTCTAGATATTCCATTTAAAATTACAGAATTTCCAATTGAAAGGCATTCTACGCTTAGAAGGATTGCTAATAAACCATTTATTGAATGTAACAGTAAGTATGGCGTTTATTTGTACAAAACATTATATTTTCCACTGCTAAGTACATATTATATTTATATGTAAATATTGGTCTTGGGTTTAGACTTAAAAAATCCTCTCACTATAAGTAAATGGAACTGAAATGTGTGGATTTAATATCTTTAATGAATTTATCTCACTATTATACCATGTTCAAAATTTACTATTTTAAATTTATTCATCGTGTTTGCAAGGTATTTAGTATAATTTAAGGTATTTTTGAAGTTTTAAAAACAGCTGGCACAAGCTATTTAATGCAAAATCTTAGATATAAATGGAATTTTTAATTTTTGTAAAAAATTAAAAATTTTTTAATTTACTCCATTACTCTATTAACATCCATATAAAAACCATATATTAGTTAAACATGTAGTTTTAATATAATATTTATTAATATTTAATACAAATAATTTTTATATAAAATTAATATAATTTAATATTTCTATTAATAAATATTAATTTATTATTTTAATTTAATATTTATAATTATATATTATTTTAATTAAAACGTACTTTAAATGAATTCGAACATATTTGAGTATATTAACTAGATAAGCATTGTATCTTTATATATCTAAAAAATAGTTGAACAATCTAATAAATTTAAATATATCTTATTTATTTAATTTATGTCCTCATATTTTTAAGTTTCCTGGAATCAATTACTATTTTTCTACTATAATCAGCATGTGCTCATTGAAGTAATCAGCATATGCGGATTATTAAATCACTGTTTGCTGATGTTTCGTTTAATATTCTTTCGCACATTAGAAGTAATTTTAAAAATATCCTTTCCTTTATAAACAAGGGAGATCAGCAAATAGCTGTATCCGTCTAACTGGTGAGTGAGGCCCATCACTAATCGAATGCTTGTTGCTTGTGATCATGCAGAATTGTAATAATAATTTATCTATAGCTATACATTGGCTGTAGTATAAAGAAATTTTGTCATTTACTTGATTAAACGTTTCCACTAAAATGGCTTTAATTCTTTGACTATATTTTGAATGCCTGATAAATATTGAAATTTATAGCTTTGTAAATACACAACTCAATCATAACTCTGTAATAATAATTAAATAATTGCATAGTGTATTAGCTGTACTTCTTAAGTGCCTCACTCTCTAGGAGTAAACTGTAAAATACTTTTACATAATCAATATATGAATACTTTTACATAATCAACATGCATTTCAATATGCATAATCAATATGCATCAATATCAACAAACATTTCTTTTATCTGGAAGATCAACATATATGCAAAAATTACTATTTAAATCGTAATTATTTATAATTTATTATTTATTAGCGTAGAGAGTGAAGTAAAATATTTATTTAATCAAATTTTCAATACCCTACTGCTATCATCTTCAGGAGTAAATGTTACGAAATATTTTTGTAACATTTACTCCTGAAAATGACAACAGTAGACTATTGAAAATTCGATTAAATAAATATTTTCTTCACTTCCTTCACTAATAAATAATCCAATATGAGTGAACAATCAATTTATAATATTTATAATTTATATTTCAAGCGATTAAATTAACTTCACTAAAAGAAATTTACAAACATTTTTTTATCAGGAAAACGAAGATATATACCACAATTACGATTGGAATCAAGTAAGCGTTTTTTTACATTTCTTATTGTTGCTAGCGCTCACGTTAATTAGTTCGTACCAATTTCGATTTTAATCAACTAACAAAATCAATGTGGGATCTGTAGGACCAGATCCCACATTGATTGTTTGAAGACGACTGACAGATGGAGTTAAAAGTTGACTATGAACTTTTTCAATTTTTCTTCAACCTTCTGTTATCAGTTTCTATTAGGTGCATGTTTTGTATTATTATTGCTACCTCGAGCCAGTGACGTGAATGTTGAATTTGAGACTTGCAAGAAAATGAACAATTGAACATTGAGCATTGTTTACCAATTTTGATATTAATCAACTATTCTTTATGTAAATATGGAGGATACATTTTATGCGCTTTTATCGATGAAAAACAAAAAAATCAATTTAAACATAAATATATTATATATTGATGTAAGTAATTGGGAAAAAATGTTATTATTTTATTATTCACAAATAATGTTGTCATTATATATATTTGCCTTATAACAAAACTATTTTATTCCGATGATGAGCGCAAAGAGTTTCACGAAGAAATATAATATGAATTTTCTTTCACGATGTTCACCTCTAAGAAGTATAAATGGAATGAGATTCTGCAGACTGTATCGTATCCATTGTTGTTAGACAAATCTAGACATCAAATTATTTCTAGAAACAATTTATATACAATCAATTGAAGGAAAATTTATTAAAAATTACTGATATTCATAAAATTTGTAATTTTGGATCAGGATCAATAAATATCTGTTTTTGTTTTTCGTTTTCTTTTGATTGCGATTAGTTTCATACAATACCTAATTTTTTAAAATTGTTCATTTTACATTCAACTTTACACAATCGCCGTCATTTCATTTCTTTATCAAGCTGGCGACGTGAATGTTGAATTCGGTAACTTGCAAGCAATAAATAAATGAATTTTTGAGTATTGTATTCTTGAACATTCGACATATTATTGAACATTCGACATATTATTGAACATTAAATTTACAGGATCAAAGGAATTAGTTTAATTCCGAAAGTTCACTCAATATTTCGATAGCTACTGCTACCATCTTCTGGAAAATTGCAAACATTTATTCAAACACATGTGCTTGACTGTGCTTGAATCAACAGTTTGTAATTTTCCTGGAGATGATAGCAGTTGATGTGTTTTTAACACATCGGCAACTTTTGAAGTCACAAAGCAATATAAGAAATGCATATGTTAATAGAAAAATCTAAATCCTCGACTTTTCCCTTCTTCGCTTTCATATAAACCGCTCTCCGTTAATGTATCCTTCTTCTATCTACCAATCCCCTAATTACTTATGTACCCTCTTTGACAATGTATTTTGCTCTATCCTCGATGAAATTCTTTCTCTTAAAACTTTTGTTCAATCACGGCAAAATCTTGCAACATGGTTCGACTCTGAGTGTGTGACTTCAAAACGCCTCCTGCGTCGTTCTTTTAGAACTTATCATCGTTATCTCAGACTATCTTCAGAACTTGATTCATCCTTTTATCGTAACCAATTCTTTGCTCTTCGTCGTTCACATAGGCAACTTCTGCGTTCTAAGGCACAGTTTTTGGCGAAGCAAACTGGCTTCAGCTAATGACTGTCGAACTAAATAGAAAACTCTTAATTCTCTACTTTCTCGTTCCACTGTCACCTCCACTCTTGATTCTTCTCAATTCTCCGATTACCTAATTTCAAAAAACTGTTTCTCTAATCGATTCGATCATTGTTCTTCCACAAACTTATTGTATCTCGTCTGTTCGTATCCCTGAGCTCTTTTATCTACTTGCGGTATCTGAAGATGAGGTATCTTGCCTTCTTATTTCGTTAACTTGTAAGTTCTCTCCTGCCGATCTTATCCCTACTCGAATTCTCAAATAGTTGTCAACAGACTTCACACCTTTCCTTACCAGCCTCTTTAACTCGTCAATAGTGAATGGAATATTTCCTGTCCTTTGGAATACGAACATTGTTCGTCCCCTACTTAAAAAGCCTTCTCTTGACCCCTCTCTTATTTCATATTATCGCCCAATATCAATTATACCAACCTTATCTAAAATTCTTGAACATCTTGTCTTAGATCAGATAAACAAGTATCTATCTTAATCGCAGCTCTACCATTCTTTTCAATCCGCTTTCCGCTCCAATCATTCCACCGAACTAGCATGTCATAAAGTATTTTCTGATCTGCTCTACGCTCGTGACAAAGGACTGTGTAGTGTGATAATATCGCTCGATCTTTCATCTGCATTCGCCATTGTCGATTACGAAATCCTTCTTTTTCGTCTTCGCTATCATTATGGTTTCTCTTCGTCCACCTTGGCTTGGTTCTCTTCGTATCTCTCCGATCGATCATTTTCCGTCCATTCTAATTCAATGTGTTCTCCTCTATCTTCTCCCTCTTGTGGTGTACCTCAATGTACTGTACTTGGCCCTAATCTATTTACGCTTCTTCTTGGAGATTTATCTTGTATAATTAGTAAATTCTGATTCAGGGTAATGCAGTACGCTGATGATATACTTCTTTATTCTCATTCGTCTCCTCATTCTTTAAGCCAACTTTTCGTATCCGCATCTAATTGTCTTCGTGCTCTATCAGAACATCTAATTTCTTTGCGCATGTCCCTAAATCCTACCAAATCTAAAGTGTTATGGATTTTTCCCTCCACTGTTTCTGTTATTCCTCCATCTCTGTATCTTCAGACCACAATTATTCCTGCTGTAGATAAACTAGTATTTCTAGGTATTCACTTCGACAATAACCTGCATCTCGTTCCCTTCATTCGTGATAAAACTAGGTCTTCAAATATTCTTCTCCGTGATATTCGTCTCGTCAGAAATTCTCTAGATTTTAGTTCTTGTAAATCTCTTATCTCCTCCCTTCTTTTCCCATGTATTGATTACTGTCTTAGCCTTCTCGTTTTTCTATTCACTCAACCGACTTCGGCCGTCGATCCCTACATATCGCTGCTCCTCTCCTTTGGAATTCCTTACCTAATCATCTGCGATCATCATCCTCACTCCGATTTTTCAAAAAGCAGCTAAAATCGATGCTACTAAACGATTAACTTTCTTTTTTCAATCTTTTTCGCTTTTGTAGGCTTGTAAGCACACAGTCTGTGTGCATTTGCCACATTAAAAAAACTTTGAAACTTTCAAATCAAAAAATACGAAAAAGTAGAATAAAAAAAGTCTAACAAAAATAAAACAAAATCATTGCTTACAAAGTCGTAGCAAAATGACGAAATTCCGTTACAACACAAAATTCATTGTTCCAACTAATCAGTAATCTTAATGCAAAATATAAATTAATGACTATATTTTATGTTGTTTCGATGTTCACCAATATTTTAACAGATATCATTTGAGTTAAAATTGTTAGCAAATTCGGATGATGCAGTCGAACTGAATGTTTGAAGGATGAGCATAATGCATTATATTATCCGTTAATAAAACAATTTTTAAATTAGAAAATTGGTCTACGAACAAAATGACGATATCGAATGGAAAATCACCTATTATCCGATCCACGTGAATTATAAATATAAGAAATTGAGTGTAAAAAATAATATTGATAAGACAAATGAAATTATTTTTTATCTTATAGCTGTATACGATATATTTGTTTGTGATAACTCTTTTGATATTCAAAAATATCGAGAACAGTAAATTGTTTAGATAAAAATTATTCATTGGACAATGAAATTAGAAGTGAAGGTAGAATAACGTTTTTATGTGACTTTAGTGAAAGAGCAAAACTAATGTGCTGAACTACTGGAAAATTATTTGCTGCACTTTCCTTTGCTTTTGCGTTGTAAGATTATTGTTTCGAATTAGAATGAATTAAACTCAAATACATTACAATAAGGCAATCATTTAATTCAAATGGTTTTCCATTATGGGCAATTAATAAAGCTTGGTACAAAAGTACCGATGATGATTAAAACATTGTGTTTTTTGGTGCATACAGAGAAAATAAATATATTGAATTTCAATTAATAAATAATTTCTGGAATGTTGCTTTTTAATAAATTATATAGAACAATAAAATATTATTTAATATAGATATCGTTTTGCACACTATAGAAATTGCCAAAATTACATGATATTTTGAAAAATAAAGCAACCTAAAGATGATAATGAAGGACTGATTATAATATTTCTTAGTTTGAATGCGATAATATATAGTTAATAAAAACCTTAGAGTATTGTCAAAACAGCGGAAAAACTCAACGTTTTTTAAAACAGCAGAAAAACTGAGCTTTTCTGCTATAATTTAATTTTAAGGATACTATATACATAATTACAAGATATCTGTAATTGAAAAAGGCATTAGCCGAAAGCTCTTACAATAGATTAGATAGTATTCGTCTATACTTCTATACTGTTACTACTACACCGGTTCATTACCAACGAATCTGTGGTATTGAATCGGTTGTTAACAACATCACCCATTAATGATGCTTTCTATTTAATAATATTAATTAAAATTACGATTTTAATATATATTGGATAAAGCAACAGACAAATACAGACTTCAAAAGGACTAAATAGCGTTATCGTTGACCGAAGTATTGAAGTTTAGACTACAAAATTGATTATATAATAAAACCGTTGTTTTATCAAAAGAAATAAATTGTTTTAATTGAAAAAACTAGAAGTGTATTGTAATACACTTAACAGATCATTTTTCGGCAAGTCAAGCCAACACTTCATCTTGTTATTAAGCCACTTAGTGTCCACCACCCACCTAAGGTCTTAATCGGGGCGCACGATGAACGACAACCTCGACATTATGTTCCTTTAAAATATTAGTATTTCTCAGTATTCTCTAAAAAGTATATTAAAGACCCGCATGAACCTTATATCTTAATGGCATTATGTGGGCTTGTTTCATGGTCTATCGTGCTATCTTCAAGACACTCTTGAATCTATTTAAGTTGAATCCAGATGCACAGTTTATCGAAATGGTAAAATTAAAGTATCTTACAGATGTGTGAAGGAATGGGTGATTAATTAGTAATAATAGAGGAGTAGGCTTAGATTGCCAATCTCTTTAACTTTTTTATTGTGCATGAGTGCTATGGAAGATGACCACATGTGTTTTGGTGGGATTAAGATCCTTGCGGTACACCATTAATTGGGTAGAAATGTCGCACATAAGCGTCTTTATCATAGAAAACTGCTTGGTATACAAAAGTATTTCCACCCTTTTAACAATTCTCGCCGACAACCCAATGAACCTGAGAGAGGAGATAACGAAGGGAATTGAAATGCGGTCAAATGCTGTTGATATAAACAGCGACATATAACTGATGATTGTTGTCTTGAAAAATCTGATGCACTACACTAACTACTGTATGGAATGAGCGACCACTAATAAATCCATGAAAGCTTGTTGTGATCAAATTACGCTTAATCAAATGGTAGCGGATTTTACAAGCAAGCGCTTTTTCATACATGAAATGAGGGAATTTTGAATCGAAATGAGCCGAATGTCTTTAGGACTGGCTTATTTTTATTTAAAAATTTCTTTCTTAAAATATTAATCCCTTCAATATCGGATGGGAAGACTAGCAGCATTATAATTGCGATTTCTTTTCTCTAACTGTCTGTCAAAAGCTGGCGGACACTAGTGAATATTGGCGTGTGGACGTTAGAGAATCTTGGTGAAAGTCCGGGAATTAAGAATATCAGTCATAGAAAAGTCTACACTTTCGAAACCGCACCAAGACGGGATTGGTTGTAGCGTGGGAGAGGCTTCATAATTGTATAGGGAGATCGACTCTTTCAAAACTTTATCAAACCGCAACCACTACTCATTAAACAGTAGAATGTCGAGGAGAGAATTTGTAGATGTGCAATGAAAGGTAAGGACTAGAGGTGCATCAATGAAATATTTGATCTTTGCTCTGCTGAGTGCTGCTTAAATTCAACGACGAGTTCTGTCGTTGAAATCACAGAGTATAATGTCGTAGCCACAACCGACTGCTTAATCCAGAAGCTCGCGATTTATATGTATCTCTCCTGGTCGAATATAGATATTGGCTAGACTGATTCGCTTACTGTTTTTACAATGTGTGACAGCTAAACAATTCAGGGCAAGAAAGTAATTTAGTAAAGGAAATGATCTTAATGAGCATTTAACTAAAATCAAGACCGTAAGATGAAGAAGAATCGGGTATAATTATGACGGTTATAAAGAGTGTTGATATGATGTTGTAGAAATCGTGTAATGTCCTGAGGGGTCCGGATTGATTTAGTTTTTTGAAGGACAGAGACGTCGCGATCTCGATATGATAAAAAGACAAAGGATCGAGACACCTCCTGAATTACACTGGAGGATGTTCAGTGAATACGGATCTTGACTGCTTTCATTGCGTTGGCCTCCAAGCGAAATATTAAAACCATACACTAATTGGGTGTGACGACCAGGAGGATGCCCTCCTAGTTCTTGAAACTCACAGCTGTGGAACTATCTATTCCACTTGCTTCGTAAGCATTGGGAGTACTTGCGGAAAAATATCATAATGCTCTTGACGTTTGGCACATCTATCAGCTTTCTTTTGGAGTTTAATCGTTGTAGGTTCACTATCGTCGGAAGACGAAACCGAACTTTTGGCTAAAACTGGATTTATGAGCTTGCTAGATTGTTAATGAGGATATAACATCAAGCTTATGTTTTATATTAGTTTCTTAAATTCCTAAATGATTTCTCTATGATCGTTGTCTATTAGTAACAAAACATCCTCTTTAGATAAGGAAGAATCCTGTTTCTTTTAGAATGCTGCTTAAATGTACGATGATGTCTTAGATTCGTTCAGAAAATGCAATCCCTGATAAGCTCAAAAATATTTGCATTTCTTTTAGAATGCTGAGTGGTCTAGCCGGCAGTTTGGGCATATTTGTGCCTTATTACAAAACAGCCGTCATCGGTATGTGGATTGATATCGTCGAAAAATGGGCGATACACTAAAAAGTAAGCTTGTATGACCGGTGGACATTAATAAACCAAAATTTAATAAATGCGGGTTGTTAGAGAAAAAGTTGTAACCACGATGTAAATTATGACATTAAAAATGAAAGTTTTGACTTGCACTAGAAAATTATATATTTTTATATGTTTAATATTTTGTTATATTTTACGAAAATAAAATATAAATTTGAAAATGAGAACGATTGTATAACAGATGGTATTTTTACTTCGTTAAATACAAAAATGCTCATATTAATGTCATATATGAGAAACAAACCGAGATTTAAGATATTGCTTGACAAGTCGGCGATAATGTATTCCAATATAATTTTACGTATGGCACTGAAGATACATTCGAATATTAGGAAATATACCAAAAAATAAGGAAAAAATGAATTCAGTTTGAAATTTGACAACAGATCAACGTCCTTGTAATTTAGTTTTTTTAATAAATTACGGGTTCAATGTTTGATGTAAATAAATATTATTTAGAATCGCATTCGTTATTTGTAAATAAAAATGGCTTGAATAAATATTGATATTTTGAAATGTAAATAACTGTAAATAATACACATTTGATAAACTCACAAATAGACTTTGGATTATTTGATTATATTATAATTCGTCTTAATACTAGGTTATATTTATATTAGAGTCTTAAAAGCAAACTTAGCTTGTAAAATATAAAAATATAAATAACGATATTTCTTTATAAATATAGCAAAATATAAGTGCGTTCTTGCCTTTCTCATTTTATTTAAAAGCTTTATTGTTTTATTATTTTTTAGATAAATTTTTATATCTACTACCCACTGAACAAGATCCATGGAATATATGTCACTCAGGTAAGTGTCGTAGAATAGAAATTACAAATGATTTATCTAAAAAATTTAATAAACTTCAATTTACTGATAATTAGGAAGTTGTTTTGTCTACAATTGAAAACAAGTTGTTACTACTACACATTGTTAATAAAAGAATGATAATGGAAAAACTTTATTGCTTCAATCACCGTAGGTGCTTTTGTAAGAATTACAAATCATCGAATTTAGCTAACCATGTGGTGGTGTGACAACCTAGTTAAATTTTCAAATCATGTTGCTGCTCGAATTCTTTCTTAGATATTATGATTTAGATGTCACATTTTAATAGCTTTTCTATACCGTTTATATCATTTAATACTTAGTATAATATTGCTTACTCATTTTGTTGTAAACTCAGATTTTGTTTATGACATCGCCTGACTAGCTATTTCCACAATACTCAGCATTCGAGGCATGCTGTCAGCTGCCAGGTTTCCCTGTATTAAGGATCAACTATATTATCGCGTGAATAGTTAACTATTTCTATTCGGTTTCCGGGTTTAAAGGTTATACGACATTAGAACATTGATATGGGATCATCTATTTATTACTAATCATAAAGTAATTAGAAAATTTTTGAATTTTACCAAAATCATCAAATTTGTAAATTGTACTATTTTAGTAATAACAGCCTTCTAAAATTTAATTAAAGACTAAACTTAAAGTAAATTCTTAAGATATTCTATTGTAACTAATATAAGGGTGATTATCTGAAGTAAATTTATTAATTAGTAAATTTAAATATTAATATAAAAAGTTAAAATGTAATCTTAGAGCTAAATTGATTGGTACAAATTTGCTTCTTCATTCCAATTAATTGCTATATTTACCTTAAAAGTATTAAAATTTGACTTTCCAATGCTATATACAAAACTTATTTTCATAAATTTGAAATTTGATAATTTATTCATTTAGTTGAATGAGTATACGTTTTTAAAAATCCAAATATTAGCATGTACTTACAGCATTTTTGTTCGAGTACACATTATGAATTTATAACTTTATTCTTTAATAAACAAAAATCAAAAAGGAAATATAATACTATTATATTAATACATTTATGTTATTATATCAAGGAAAAAGCTTTCTCTGAGGATAGTAACACCATTGTGATATTTAATTATAAGCAAAATATAAGAAACAACAGTTTTTATTTATTATTTGGTTAAGCTACAGATGAATTAGTATTTAAACGTAATATCTGTGTTTGATAATTAATAATTGGAAGTTAAAAATGTCTTGATCCAGAATTGTGATGTTTTAGTTAATATGTTTTAAATATTTATGTATTTATACTAAACTGCGTATAAATAAATCTGAAGAATAAATTTATATGATGATATGTATACTACCGACATATTGATGATATGTGTGTGCTTAACATTTGTAAAGTTTCATTTTTTAAATAATTTATCCAGATAGCTTCATTCCTAATAAAACTAATATTGATGAAAAAGTATTTATCCAGATATGAACATTAAATTAACATTAACTAAAACTACTATTAATTTATATCGTAAAGATGACATATTTAAATTTACAATAAACATATTTTTGCATGAGCATTCATGCATACCATATAATATAAAATATAATACATTAAATAATGAAATTTTAAGAATTGCAACAATATGTAATGATATTGTATTTCTTCAACATCATTTAAATAATTTAATATAAAAACTTTAAAAAATAGGGTACTATAAAAATTGAATTAACAAAACACTATCAAATATTAAATTATCAAAATATTATTAAAAATAATTTTAAAAATTTAAAAACGATCAGGTAAAATTAAATTACTATATAATTTTGATATTTCGCTAATAACTACAAGCACCTTCAGAAATAAAATAGAAATAAAATTAGCATCTTCAGAAATATTTTATTTCTGAAGGTAGTTACTTTTATTTCGCTAGTAGTTACTAGCGAAATATCAAAATAATTTTGTATTTAAATTTTACTTGAAAGTTCCTGAATATTTTAAAATACAGATCAGGATGGATATAATTCTTATAATTTTAGAAATTTTAAGTTTTAAATTTTAATGAATAGCAAATAAATCATGCACTATGTGTCAATATAACAAGATATTACTCTAAATAATCACAATATATATATAAGGAAATACATTATGAGCATTTATTTTACCACTGCTATATTGGACTAATGAATAGGGACAGAGACCTGATAACATGGCAGTTCCTCTATATAACCTGTAACTTAATTTTGATATGTCGTATTTTATCTATTAATTTATTAATCGGTTATCTATTAATCGGTTAAAAAAATCTTTTTAACATTAAGATATTTTAATTTTTAATTTATTAATCTATTAATCGGTTATAAAAATTCTTTTTAACATTAAGATATTTTAATTTTTAATTTATTTAATATACAAAATATATATCTTCATTTAAATACTATGATTAGTAAACTTATTTTAAATTTGCCGTAATTTATTTGCACAAAAATCATCCTGAATTCCACTACATATTATCGCCTTGTATTGTAATCTCTTAAGTAGTCATTAGAAATTGATCATACCATCTTAATCCAGCAGTAAATCATTTAGATTGCATTAAATCACATTAGATTTTTATGATTTAGAAATCGCATATGCTCTTTCTTGGGTAAAAAATAAATGTCATACTTTAATTTTAGTGCTATCAATAAGTAATGTCATTGTATACTCGATACAAAGTTGTTAGTAAAAATAAAATAAACTATATTATATTAATTCTATTTTATAATTAGTTATTTTGATGAAATCCGACGAGAGCAAAGTTAGAGCACGACATATATTGAACGAGAACTCCAGTTCATTGTTTTTAAATTTGAAAAATTTTGACATTATAAACACATCAGAAAAAAAGTAAAGAAAACGTGCGTGCCTCCTCTCATTGTTCCCTAATTTAAAGAACTACGTCCTTTAAATGTATTAAATGAAAAGGCTGCAAGTGTAATCTATATGCAATTTTGTCAAAATTGTTGTTTTATTTTTGTCATTTCTCTCTGTACCTTTAGGCAATGTGCTGCGTATTGATATAGTATGCATATTAAAGATATTTCGCAGACTTTTTTGCTTCTATATAATATAGTCAAATAGTGCACTCAACACGTGTTTAAAGATCTTGCATTTTTCAAATATTGTATTTTTCAGTAAGTGACTGGAATTTAGAAATGCTTGTATAAACATCATTCAATACAATTTTTATATTTAACAAATTCCACAAACTTGTCAAATGTTCAGATGCAAGAAATTTCATTTTCAATTATTTTCGCACACTTGGAAAATAGTTTTACATTGACGATATGGATCATCAATCGTATGATGTAAGAATGCAAAATAAATATTTGTCTGACAATTACGTAAGGGCAAATATCTTTGTGCTTTCAATAATCAAGTGCACGTTGTTTAATAAAAATAAATTTAAAGTCATTATATATATCGTTGTTTGACCGACCCTTCCAAACAGGATACATTCTGTGAACTCGTTTTTAATATTTTATTATATAAATTGTTGACTGTAAGCTTAAACTGTCACCGTGGCCCAATATATAC
>WNNJ02002111.1:0-102296 GCA_012934845.2 Pomphorhynchus laevis | reverse complement strand
TAATAATTATAATAATATAATTATTATAATAATATTATTATTAAAATTATTATAATAATATAATAATTTTGACTAGTTTGAACTTTCTTGGCTGCTTAATATACTACTTACAATCATGGTTCGCGGCAAACCTTCGATCCAACGACTATGCTGCTCTTGCAATGGTCCCGCAGCTGTTTGCAAAGGGTGTAAGTGCGCAAAATCAGGAAAAGCATGTGTCAACTGCCGAGCCAAGAAATGTAGAAATCAATCGTCAATTAACCAACCTACAAGTCCTAACTCTATCGCTCAAATGCTATCAAATTCCGCTGCTGCACCAGTCGAACGAGTTCATCCATTAATTGCATTGGACATACCGCGGGAAAGCGATGTTGTCCATAACCAGGTTGAGTCTACCGCGCGCCAATTAACGCTTCACGATATCTACGAAATCGTTATCACTTGGCCCCCAGCGCTCTTGGATCCACCTCGCTGTAATGCTACGAACGAATTTGTGGACATCATGGCTGATCTTTACTACCAAGCTTCGGAGGAAGTGCACTTTCAATCCTGCTCTGCGCTTGAGGCGGCAACCGTGCTCTCTCGTTGTGTGCTTCAGAGAATCGAAAGTCGTAAAACGGCGATCATACGCAAAGCTATGGAACGTAGGCTGGATCTTTGGAGAAATAACGATTTTAATGCCCTCTTTGACGAAGCGAGATGCCTGCAGGCCCGAGCTGATTTGAATAAATACGATGGTAAAAATACTGAATGGAAAACCAGATACTGCAATCTTGTGAAGAAAGGCCGTCTAAGCGCTGCAACATCCCTCCTATCTGGCATTCAAACATCTGGAACCCTTCGTGCAGACACATTGATTGATGGTTCTACTGTAAAGAATCTCCTACAGAGGTTACATCCTGAAGCAGCAGAGGCAAAGCCGGAAGCACTTCTGCATGCTCCCATGATGGGTGCGGTTCCTCACCATCCGTCTACATTCCTTGCAATTGACGCAAGCGACATCGTAAAAGCGTCCCACTCCACATTTGGCACAGCAGGCCCATCCGGCGTGGATGCGCTTATGTGGAAACGCATGCTCACGGCTTTCGGTACTCATTCTAAAAAGCTTGCTGAAGCTCTTGCCGCTCTAGCAGTCAAAATCGCCTCTGAAAAAGTCTCGCCTAATACTATTAATGCTTTCGTAGCTTGCCGACTTGTGGCCATCCCGAAAAAGAATGGAGGTATTCGACCGATTGGAATAGCCGAAGTCGGTAGACGGATTGTCTGCAAAGCGATTTTGCAACATATAAAAACGGATTTGCAAGACATCGCTGGATTAGAGCAACTATGTGCCTCACAACGGAGTGGTGTGGACTTTTGTATACACTCTCTACGCAATAACTTCCACAACAATCCAGAATTTGGCTTACTGTGTGTCGACGCCTCCAACGCTTTTAACAGCTTAAACCGCCGAGTAGCTCTTCATAACATGTCGCATTTATGTCCGTCATTGGCGCAAACTTTCCAAAACATCTATTCTGTCGATGCTCGTCTTATTTTGGAAGGTGGTTCGCTCCACTCGAAGGAGGGTGTGACTCAAGGCGACCCCTTAGCAATGGCCATCTTCGCAATGGCTTCTCTGCCTATTATAAGGATGATAAGGGATCAATGTCCTGGTGTTGTTCAACGGTAGTTTGCAGACGATGCGAACTTCCTCGGCCCCACATTGATGCTTGAGAAAGTACTTAATATCCTACAACAGCACGGACCTGATTATGGCTATCATGTTAAACCAGCCAAATCTGCTCTTCTTCTTTACGAAACGATGACAGTTGATCAATCAAAGTTTGCAGGTGTCGACATAAAGCACGATGGTGTTAAGATTCTCGGCTCATTCATTGGATCAAGTGCGTTTATGAAAGAATCGACCAGAGAGCGAATTGAAGATGACGTTTATCTGACAGACCGGCTCACAGAGATATGCTCTGTAGACCCGCATATTTCTTACATCGGATTGACCAAGTCATTGCAATGGAAGTGGACACATTTCTTACGCACAACGAGTTGCTCCGATGACGACCTTGCACCTTTGCGGGATGCAATTACCGGGAGATTCTTAAAGGAAATGACAAAGCAGGACCTTTCAGAAGATTGGGTGAAGGTACTCACCAGTCCCATACGAGAAGGAGGCCTCGGGATCATTGACCCTCTGTTCGTGAAGGACCTGGAATTCAGCTCTTCTGAGAGAATGTGCTCGTCATTCACGTCAGATTGCCAAGGTGTCGTCTTCAGAACCGAACAGCAAAGGATCGGCGAGCGGATTACTGCTGAAAGAAAGACAGCCGCAATTGGCCGCTTTAATTACGCGAAGTCGAACTTAAATGAAATCTCACAGGAAGCCCTTGCATACGCGTCCGTTTATGGTGCATCGTCATGGCTTTCCATAGTGCCCCCGGTTTGTGAAAACTTCCATATTCTTCCACGTGAATTCAGAGATAGTATGGCTATGCGGTATGCTTGGGAACCGACTGACATGCCCACGAGATGCATATGCAATACTCCTGCATGCTTGAAGCATCTCCTTTCATGTCGGCGTGGAGGGTTGCAGATTTTTCGTCACAATATCGTTCGTGATATCCTTGCCCGAAATCTAACGACTGTTTGTCATGGTGTAGGGATCGAACCTGTACTCGATAGTCCCAGCGTGGATCACATCTTCACCAATAGTGCAACGACAAGAGATCTTGACGCACGAGTAGATATCGTCTGTACTGGACTGTTTCCCGGTAGATTCGAGCGGACGTATATAGACGTCAGCATTTTCAACAACCTTGCCGAATCTTACCGTACAAGCACGTCCAGTGCGTTCAACTTCCACGAAGCAAGAAAGAAGTCTAAATATGAGGAACGGGTTCAACAGATTGCAAGAGGCACATTTGTACCCTTCATCGCTTCGACAAACGGCGGATTGAGTGAAAGCTCTCGTGCTGTGTTGCGCCGAATCGCCATTCTGCAGGCGCAGAGGTCTGACCGAACGACATACGCACAGTGCTTGACTCGCATTACACGTGAAATCGGTGTTGCCCTATGCCGCGCGGCGTCGATATGCATCCGGGGTTACCGTTCTTCAAGTGGAAAGGCCGTCCGCCTCGAGCAACAGGAGCCTTAGCTAAAGCACACGCTCCGTAACATGTAATTCAAACATAATGATATTTGGGTTAAATTCCCTTTGTAAACTTTGTGAATAAAGCTTTTCTTCTTTAAAAAAAATTATAATAATATTATTATTATCATATTATAATATGACCCGATGTTATATTACCCGATGATGAAGCGGGACCACTCTTCATTATTATCATATTATTATGGTGGACAAAGTAAGGGAAATACGAGATAGTCGAGACAAATCTTACGATGATATGCGCATAAACTTCGAAAGGGACATGTCTCAGGAATTACAGCGAGCAATTCAATTCGCTTCACAAAAAGGAACTTCGAACTGGCTAACCTGCAGGCCACTTGCGTCTCAGGGATTTCACATGTCAACATGCGAATTTCGAGATGCACTTTCAGTTCGTTACGGACTAACGCCGACAAATCTTCCGAAATTTTGTATTTGCAAAGAGATAAATACTACGACGCATGCATTATCATGCAAGAGAGGACCAATGAACTTTATTCGACACAATGAACTACGCGATTGTCTAGCGAATGTGTTGAAGGAAGTTTGCGTCAATGTTCACACTGAACCAATTCTCACACCGGTAAATAACAACACTAGCTTTCAAAGAATTACAACGACCAGAGAACGGGAAGCACGCTTAGACATTGTTTGCAACGGTTTATTCGGGGGACGGCTCGAGAGGACATTCTTTGATGTCTGTGTCTTTAACAATCATGCTCCTGCCTACCTTCATAAATCAACAGAGCAAACGTTTCGGTTTCACGAGGAGAGAAAGCGGGCAAAGTGCGATGAAAGAGTCATAGAAATAGAAAATGGAGGTTTTTGTCCAATCATATGGGCTACATCAGGCGCAACAGGACCCGTGGCAAATACGTGTATACAAAAAATCGCGAAGAAACTAGGACAAAAACGTGGCACGGACTATCCATCATCAATAAGTTGGTTACGAACAAAATTCAGTGTCATTTCCGGGAAAATGGCTTCTGCATGTCTGCGTACATCACGACAGACCGAGAATGCATAACATTACGAAAACCTTTCTGTATCGAGACTATTGATCATTTGTTTTTTTTTTCTTAAGATGTAATCTTTGTGAAAAAAAAATTGTATTTTAAAAAAAAATAATATTAATTATATTATAATAATATATATTATTTATTATATTATAAATAATATTAATATAATATTAATAATTTTTAATTTATAAATAGTATAAAATTTATTAATATAATAATATAATTATCTCTTAATAGATATCTATTATTCATCTTATGGTAAAATGTTAAGCATGTTGATGATATTGGCACCTTTAAATTCAACTAAATTTTTGCAATTCTAGCTCAAAGCAAACTTTAGCGGTCATCAATGGTATGGTAACGGCTAAAAAGGACAATTAACAAAAATATCGCCGCTTGAATAGATATGCATATATTACAGTCGCTTATTGTTTGCATTTAAAATCAAAAGTACCTATTTAAATGATGATTTCCCAGCTGAAACTCAGATGAATAGAGAATACAAGTAGCTTAATTTGTTTTATTTGGCCAATTGATTTTTTGAAATCGCGTCAAAATCAAAGTTTTATCACGACAGTGCTACATTATTATAATCAAAGCCTTTTTGACTTTTATTAAAATAAATTTTCTTCGATTTATTATTATTTTGGGTCTTTATTTAAAAAATTTATTTAAAATGTTGCCTAACGAAATTAATAGTAAACGTCGAGCATACAAAGACTTACATAATTTGTTGCACTATACAAATATAATTAATTATATAAATATTATTTAACGCTTTCCATTATAATAAAAATTAAAATAATTAATTAATTATTAAAAATTAATAATTAAATTTTAATTTTCACACAACATTAAATCTTTTGTCATAATACTGACTCTACGCGTATATTATATAAAATACGCGTATTTTGTATAATATAATATATTATAGTAGAATGACGTAGCAGAATGCTTAGAAATATTTGAATTTAAAAACACTTTTGCATGAGCGTTCATGCATACCATATAATATAAAATATAATACATTAAATAATGAAATTTTAAGAATTGCAACAATATGTAATGATATTGGCTTTCTTCAAAATCATTTAAATAATTTAATTGATAAATATTTTAAACTAGGTTACTATAAAAATAATATCAAGCAGAAAATGGTAAAATATATAAATCAACACAATAACATAAAGAATAAATTAAAACTCTTAAGTGGCAAATTTTTATGGATGGATAATAAATAATATACTTTGTATTAGAATAAAATACTAGACAATCGAATTTCATCAGAGGAAATACGTCATTAGCACGTGTGTGTTGTTCAGAAACATACAAAAAGAACGATCTTATTAATAATTTCTACTTTTAATTAAAACTACTATTAATTTACATCGTAAAGATGACATATTTAAATTTACAAGAAACATATTTTTGCATGAGCATACATGCATACCATATAATATAAAATATAATACATTAAATAATGAAATTTTAAGAATTGCAACAATTTGTCACGATATTGGCTTCAAAATCATTTAAATAATTTAATAGATACATATTTTAAACTAGGTTACTATAAATATAAAATCAAGCAGAAAATAAAGATTAAATTTGAACTCTTAAGTGGAATATAATTATGGATGGATAATAAGTAAAATGTGTAAGTATATGTTTTTTAAACTAACATAAGTTGGCACACAAATGTAATTCTATCATATTTTAATAATTGAACAAAAATACAATAAGATATATCATAGAATTAAAAGCCTAAAATATTATTTAATTATTTTATTAAATAATTGGACATAAGTATAAAATTTAGATATCGCGAGGAGATATGAATAACCAAACGAATGAGCGTAATGAACTTTTCTTCAGTATGTTGAGCTTTCTTCAACTTATGTTGTGCAGCGAAATCAATTGCGCGAGCATCATCACGCAAATGAAAATGTCATACAATAGTTCAGAATACAATGATCAAAGATGCAATTGCGGAAGTTAGAAAAGTATAATTAAATGTTGTACCAATTAAATCAACAAGTAGATATCAAAATGTCAGATAGGGCATAATATGCTGCGTACTAATTAATTCACATACTAACCGGACATTTTTGAATGTCACTTTTGTCCAATCTTTGTGCAACTCAGAGTATAACGAAAGCGTTGAAATATAACGATATTAGGAAAATTTAAAGTACTAAGCGAGGCAATTAGAAACGGGGAAATGGAACTTTGTTTCTATTGTTTTCTGCATCTAGTGAATTAGCAATCAAGGACATTATCCACATGTAGGTTGATATATGCAGGATGTGTATATCTTATAATGTGTACATAATTGAATGGGCTTAAAACTTTGAATATTTGAGGGGTCAAATATTTTCAGTGTTTATTGAAAATAAACATGTTCAATATTTATTGACCCCAAAAAGGCAAAGTAACGTGAAAGCTTGACTTTACGTTTGGACGAATAAACTTTCTTGTTTTGGTCAAACATGTTCTGTTAACCAAAAAGGTTAGTATTTGTAAAGTTTTAACTTTTTTAATGTTTGACCAAAAATGTTTAATATGGTTGGGTCAAAAATGTTTTTTCAAGAAACAAGTTCGCAGTTTACACTTATCCAACACCGACCCTCAGGACCTGCATTTTCCCTTGAATAGCAACTATAAACATATATTTCACATGGTCTAAATAATCAATGTATTAAGCATATTTAATAATTAGTAAGTATATTCAATGATAATTTCCAATTCGTTTTGAATATTTTTGTGCGCAATTCGTTTTGTGCACAAATATTTTTTATCTAAATCAAGTTCCGCTTAACTGTTAGAAATCTGGATTTTATTATACAAATGTCGATTTTACGTATTTAAATCGAAGAAAATTCTTTCTCAAGCATGCCTATGAGTTTCTTACTCTCACTATGGCTTATGGATTGACCAAATACCGCGAAATTGTATTTATCTGTAACAGTTCAAGTTTTGGAACAACAGTTCAACTGCCTATGCACTAGAAGTAGCTCTTAAGTTCTCTATATCCCGAAAATATGTTACATTTACTTCGGACTATTAAATTATTTTACTACTTAAAAACGTTGATTCCTTTTGACCTGAATTTATCTAATAGAAAATTGCGGAGCCAAAATCAATTAAATGCTCGATAATGTGCATCATTGCACGGATTACACAGCAAATAATGCAAATCCTTAGTTGCTTTGAGCACAGCTTGTACTCGTCGTTTGTGAACTATCGTTTGAGTGCATTCTTAGGCTCTTTCACGCTACCGATTAGTGTGACCTTGCAATTTTTAAGTTTAGGCAAAATTGTGGTTGTCTAATGGCCTTTTATAATAAGAAATTGTAAGGATTTCATTCAATTCGTATTCTGAAGCAGTTATACACTTATCAAATAAATAAGGGTTTTATTAATACCTATATAACCGATAAAAACTTAAGAAACAAAAATATGTAAAAGACAACTTTAAATAGAAGCCGTTCACGACGAGTATTTTAAAATCTTCAACTTATATTCACGGCCTTAGGTCCAGAGGGATCTGAGCCCCTCGGACGCACCAGCGCGCTGCCCTCTGACTGAACCATTCGGGGTCTCTCACACACTTAAGAGTCCAGTCAAGGCGGACTATGGTTGGTAATCTCGAGATGAAGAGCTTGAGAAACCTTAGTCTTTGTTCTGGGGGACGTCCTCGTGGGAAGAAGACTAATCCCGAGATAGCCCAAGTAACCCAGAGGCGCACTTGGGTTATCCCATTCAATGACAGATGCTGGGCCCGTTTCAGAGCCCACCTAGCTTTCTTCAGGATACGTTTAAGTCTATCCATGTCAGCTTTCGCCGACCAATTTACCGTAACGGTGAAGCCCAGATATTTTCCTCGACCCGTGAAGATGGGGAGTGGTTAATGCTGCAAAATGGAGGAGAGTGCAGAGAGTGCTAGTCTCTTAAGTTTCTTTTTGGTGGCAGGAACGCCATTAAAGACTACCACCTGCGATTTAGAGGAGTTTAAAATAAGATTGGATGGGATCAACTGATCTTTTACTCTTAAAAAGAAACAGATGATGTCAGAGATTACATATTTGCACCTGCGTCCAGAGAACAAGGCTGTGGTGTCATCAGCAAATACCACTAGATGTTGATCACGTTTAAAATTCTTGAATAATACAATGGATGCAGCAAGATATAAGATAGGAGAAAGTGGGGATCCTTGAGGTACACCCGTAATAGGGTAGAACTGACGCGCATCAGGGTCGTCTTCATAGTAGAACCGCTTGGTGTACAACAATATCTCCACCCTGTTAACAATTCTCGCAGGCAACCCGAGGGACCTGAGAGAGGAGATAACGAAGGGAATAAAGATCCGGTCAAATGCAGCTGAAAAATCAAGAAAAACAGCCACAGCAAGCTGATGACTATTATCCTGACAAAACTGATGCACTTCACCAATTGCTGAATAGACCGAGCGCCCTTTGACAAACCCATGAAAACTCGGTGGGATCAAATTACGCCTACATAAATGAATGCGGATTCTACGCGCAAGCGCTTTCTCGTAGATGGATATGATAGCTTTTTAATCGAGATGGGCCACAGATCTTTTGGACAAGTGATTAATCTCTTTTTAGGTAAAAAAACTCGACGGCTGATGTTGATGTCCGCTATGTCGGACGCGGAAGCTAATAGCATTGTGATGGCGACCTTATTTCTCTGACTGTATGCCAAAAGCTGACAGACACGAGTGATGAGTGGCGCGTGGGATTTGGAGGTGCCCGGGAGTGATCCCCAGGAGTTAAGGATATCTGTAACAGATAAGTCCCTACTCCTGAAGTCACACCAAGGCGGGATTGGTTGGGGAGATTGAGTGGCTCCATAATTATGTAAGGAAAGTGACTCCTTTAAAACTTTGCCAAGGCCTATGCTATCAATCCAAACCAAGGCTATATCCTTCCAGCAGACAAACTATTCCTTCTTGAATATCTTCCAGGAGGAAGCCTGAGAAGAGTTTAGGTGAGCAATACTTGCCCTATCCCTGCTCAGCTGAGCCTATATCTAGAGCTCCAATATTCATTCGAGAGGATCTATCTGGCAGAAACAGAGAGATTGGGAAGGTGTAACATTTTAACTAGGACTTTGAGCTTTGTTGGAGTAGGATTGTATATTCGACCTTTATAGGTAGTCGAAAGGATCGCGGTTGCTTGCGATGAGAGGTAGGAATTAAATTCGGTCAAACTCTCAGTTGCAATCCTGGGGAAGAGTTGGATAGCTGCCGGAAAGAAGGCCACTCTAATAGGGTCAAAGTGAAACCTTCTTCTAAGCAACGTATCGTCCTCTAGCCGCCAGCGAATTAGGTCATGAGAGGTGGTCTGTTGTTGACGCGACTGCTCGGTGCAAATGGGTTTCAACAACCACATGTTATGTAGCAGTAATATGTCGAGGAGAGAATTTATTGTAGAGCAATGAAAGGTGGGAAAGGTGGTTTATGAATAAGATAGTCGATCCTTGCTCTGCGGAATGCTGCATTAATCCAACGACCAGTTCTGTCGTTGAAGTCACCAAGTAACATGTCATAACCGCTCCCTAATATTCGATCCAGGAGGTCACGGTTCTTGTGAATTTCTCCTGGCCGAATATAGACATTGGCTATGCTTATACGCTTACCGTCCTTACAAAGTGATATAGCTAAACAAGATAGAGCTGGACAAGAGTAGTTTAATAGGAGGGGTGATCTTAAGGAGCTTTTCACTAGGGTTAAAAGACCTTGATATAAAGAGGAGTGAGGGGGTTATGTAAGGAGTAAAGTGGGTGTATATGTGCTTAGGGATAAATCGAGTAATATCCTGGGGGATACGGATAGACCGCGTCTCCTGAAGGACTATAACATCTGCATCTCTACCAGATAAAAGGCTAAGGGCGGAAGCACCTCCCGAATTATACTGAAGGATATTCAGTGAAAAAGGCCCTTGATTATTTCCCATTGCGTAAGTGTTACCGAAGTGGGACGCCCTCCACCTAGTCGCAACTAGAGGCGGAAAGGTAGCCTTTACCGCTTCCTGTCACGACAAATGGAGTCGATTGCCCACGGGCGATATCTTCATTTCCCTCGTTAGCCATAGCCCAGATCGAATTCTTCCGAGCAAGCATCAGAGCGGCTATGTTTAGCGCTGACCCGTTTCGTATCTTAGATTTTGGTGGCTTCTTAATATTGTTGGTCTTTCCAGAAGGAGGAGAACGGAAAGATTCCGCTAATTGACCCACCAATTTTTGGACCAATTTTTCAAGTTGAATCATTGATGCCTGATGCTGCATTTCAATAAGTTTCAGGATTTCCGTATCCAGCATCCTGTTGTCTTTCTTGTTAGCCGAGACAGCTTCCACGAAGCTAGTCGGTTTTGCTGTCACACTCCTGTGTCTCTTTTGGTACGCCTTAAAGATTTTACACTTTTTTGACCATGCGGGGTGCTCACCACCGCAGTTTGCGCAAAATGGCTTACATTCGCACTTCTTAGGATGAATAGCAGTTGTACCACTCACGCCGCACTTATGGGGTAAAGAACAGCCAGTGGACCAATGCCCCCACTGATCACAATTGTTGCAGTGAGGGTACGTTAGTGAATCGGTTTCGATTATTGAAAATCTCAAATTATACCCCATAAAAGGATTGCATGTGGAAATCGACAGTTTTAGAGCTTCATCCACCGGGCATTTCAGAACGCCACGGGAATGGGGAATCCTTTAATTCCTTTTATAAAGCGAACGTTAGAGATTTTGTAATCAGTTTCTAGGGCTGATATATCTTCTTCTGAAATGAATGTGGGCATATTATTTATCTTTATTGTTGCCAGGATTGGTTTGGAAGCAATAATACCTTGTTCCGAATGCTCTTTTTTAAAGTAGTCGACGTACGACATTGCCAGATCAGGAGTGCAGAATGAGATTTTAATCTCAGATTCATAATATTTAATCGCATTGAACAATATCCTTTTTAAAATCGATCGACAAAGCCTCTTACAAAAACATTAAACATGTTCTGTCTTTCCATAGGCACCAAAAGTCTTATAATCACCAGGTTGGATATTTTTGGCACCGGGGGAGTTCACCCTCCGGAATATATTCAAGAGAAACTAAATCTCCACTTACCTGGTTTATTGCATTGGCAGGAAAATTAGTTTTTATGGAGTTCTTTGAACGCTCCGACATGCTAAATTTACTCATTTTTTTACACTTATCAAGAGTGCGTTATTGATCTCATTATAGTAGTGTAAATAAATCAATAAATATTTTCTTAATACAAATAAGGAACACATGATACATATACATGGATAAATGCGTAAGTAAAAAAATTAAACAAAAGATAAGTTGAAGCGAGAACAGCATACTCTTCTTTACTTCTTAACACTTCTTCTCATTATGAAGGCCTCACATCCATGGGGATCTGAGCCCCCAACCAATCCGACACGCCGCTTTTCAATTGAACCACCCGGGGTCTTTCACCCCCGAAGAATCCAATCGGTGCAGACGATGCTGGGTAAGCGCGAGACAAGGAGCTTCAGAAACCTTAGTCTTTGCTCTGGGTGATGTCCTCTAGAGAAGAAGACTAATCCCGAGATAGCCCCCCCAAAGGCGCACCTGGGTTTTCCCATTCAACGACAGATGCTGGGCCAGTTTCAGAGCCCAACTAGCTCTCCTTAGGATACGTTTGAGTCTATCCAGGACGGCTTTCGCCAACCAGTTCACCGAAAGGGTGAACCCTAGGTATTTTACTCGACTTGTGAAGGTAGGGAGTGGTTCAGAGGCAAAACAGGAGGAGAGCGCAGAGAGTGTTAGTCTCTTAAGTTTTTGCTTCGTCGCTGGGAGCCATTAAAGACAACCACCTGCGATTTAGCGGAGTATAGAATAAGATTGGACTTGGGTAGCTGGTCTTTTAATCTTGAAAAGAAACGGCTGATGTCAGAGACTACGTCCTTACACCTGCGTCCAGAGAACGTGGCTGTGATGTCATCAGCGTACACCACTAGATGTTGATCACGTTTAAATATTTTGAATAGATTGATGAAGGCAGCAAGATATAAGATAGGAGAGAGGGGAACCTTGAGGCAAACCCGTAATAGGGTAGAACTGACGCGCTATAGGGTCATCATCATAGTAAAATCGCTTGGCAGACAGCAGTATCTCCACCCTGTTAACAATTCTTGCAGGCAATTCGATGGACCTGAGAGAAGAGATAACAAAAGGTATGGAGATACGGTCAAATGCAGCGGAAAAATCAAGGAAAACAGCCACAACGAGTTAATGGCTATTCTCCCGACAGAACCGTTGCACCTCACCTACTGCTGAATAAACCGAGCGACTTTTGACGAACCCATGGAAACAACGTGGGATTAAATTTCGCTTACTTAGATGATTGCGGATTCTACGAGCAAGCGCTTTTTCGTAGATCGAAACGAGGGAATTTTGAATCGATATGGGCCGCAGGTCTTTAGGACAAGAGACCGGATGCTTTTTTGAAATAAAAATTCTATTGCTAATGTTGATGCCGGCCACATCGGATGGGGTGGCTTATAGCATTGTAACGGGCACCTCCCTTCTTTGATCGGCTGTCAAAAGCTGACATACACGAGAAGAAAGTAGAGCGACGGATTTGGATGTTCTTTTAGAGGCCCCCAGGCCTTAAGAATATCTGGCACAGATAAGTCTTCACTCCTGAAGTCTCCCCAGAGCGGGATTGGTTGCGGTGATTGAGTGGCTCCATAATTATGTAGGGCTAGTGACTCCTCCAAAACTTTGTCAAGGCCTATACTACCGATCCACCCCACACCCAGCAAACAAACTTCTTCTTGAATATCTTCCAGAAGGAAGACTGAGAAAGGTTAAGACGAGCTATACTCGTCCTATCCCAACTCAGCTGGAACCAGTATCTGGTGCGCCAGTATTCGTTCGAGAGAGTCTGTTTGGCGGAAGAAGAGAGAGAAGGGAGGTTAAGTAGTCTAGCTAGGACCTCGAGTTTTGTCGGAGTGGGACTGAAAACTTGACCTTTATAGGTTGCCAAAAGAAACGCGGTAGCTTGCGAAGAGAGATAGGAGTTAAATTTGGTTAAACTATCATTACCAATTCGGGGAAAGCGTTGGATGGCTGCCTGGAAGAAAGCCACTCTGATCGGATCGAAAGTGGAATCTTCTACGAAACAGCGTATCCTCCTCTATCCGCCAACGAATTAAATCATGAGAGGTGGACAGATGTTGACGCGATTGTTCCGTACAGAGGGGTTTAAACAACCACCTATAATGTAGCAATAGTAAGTCGAGGAGTGAATTCGTTGATGTGCAATGAAAGGACGGTAGTTTGTGAATAAGATAACCGTTCCTGGCTCTGCGGAGGGCTGCATTAATCCAACGATCAGTTCTGTCGTTGAAGTCACCTAGTACCATGTCATAGCCGCCGTCAATAATCACATCCAGAAAGTCACGGTTCTTGTGAATCTCTCCTGGACGAATGTAAACGTTGGCAAGACTGAGGCGTTTACCGTTCTTAACGAGTGACACTACTAGACAAGACAGGGCTGAACAAGAGTAATTTAGCAAGAGGGAATATCTTAAAGAGCACTTAACAAAGGTCAATAGTCCTTGAGAAGAAGAGGAATGATGCGGGGTTATGTACGGAGTAAAGTTGGAATATATGTGCTTAGGGATAAATAGAGTAATGTCCTGTGGGAGACGGATAGACAGCGTCTCCTGAAGGACCATAACATCTGCGTCTCTTCCAGATAAAAGTCTAAGGGCAGAATCACCTCTCGAATTCCACTGAAGAATATTCAGTGAAAAAAGCTCAGGCTTACTCACCATTGTGTTAAATTAGTTGGAAGGGGGATGCCAACCTAGACAGAGCTAGGTGCAAGAGAGTTACCCCCTTGCTACTAGCACCATCCAGGGTCGGACCCCCCCCAAGGCAGTATCTTCATTTCCCGAGGAGGCCTTAGACTTCAACAATTTTCCGATCTTGAGAGGAGGAACGGACTGAGCAGACCTGCCCTCTTCTTAGTGCGGGGGGTATGCAACAAATCGGCTGGAACTGGTGCCACCGTTGGCGTGCCCACGAGAGAGGAGACGAGTGGCATAAAAAGAGCTTGTAGTTCACTAATAATCATCTTCTTCTGGTTAACCAGAAGATGTATAATGTCATTATTTGACATCCGATCTGGAGCGGCAGTAGCAGCGTACGATTTCGTAATCGGCTTAGAAAATCTCTGTCTGTAGGCTTTAAACAGGGTGCATTTTTTCGACTAAGCGGGGTGCACTCCCCCACAGTTGACACTATAAGGTGTGGCAAGGCATTTGTCGTTGCTAGCCGGGTGCGGGCATTCACCCTTGCCACAAACACCACAAACAGAGGAATTAGTGCAGTTGGAGGACCAGTGCCCCCAGCCGTGACATTTTTGGCAATGAGGGCAGGTGAGGGTGTCCTCACTAATCAGCAAGAATTTCAGATTGAATCCCAAAAAGGGGATTAAGTGTTGTAGCGGCAAGAATGTGCCCGTTGTCTAGATCCGTCTCAGCAAAAGCAACTGGGAACGGGTCACCGATTTTACCCAGTACCAGTCTGATTGAAGAAAGTTTGAACAGTTTTTTTAATTGATCAATATAATCGTCAGAATTGAACGAAGGAAAATTAGAAATTTTTAAAGTACATCTTAGCGGCAGAATAGTTACAGTACCAATAGTAGATAGATTAGTGGAAAAGAATTTTCTGTAATCCTCGAGTTTGTCACCATTAGCAAAGGAGACCCTGAGTGTACTCTCGAGGGTTTTAACAGAGTTAAATAAAACTCTATTCCTAGTAATCATGGCGAAATCTCGAAGGAACGTGCCAAATAAGGCGTGTTTTTGAATAGGTTTTGTTGCTTTTATTACACATAAATGTGCTAGTTTAGGAACAGGAGGGAGGCAATCCTCCACGCCATGTTTAGAGAAACAAAAATCACTAACCTTGCCATTTCCATAATCTTTTTCAGAAGGAATACTTGCTTCACCTTGAGAAATAGTTGATTTTCCAGAAAAATCCGCTGTTGACTTGCAGCAAAGGAAATCCTTTGAATGCTCCGACGTGCACATTTTTTCGCCTAGGTTTTGTAGTAGTGTAATTTTAAATCTACGAATAGTACACGAGTTTTGTTGCTACTTCAACAATCTTTTGATCCAGATAACGGAAAAACACTGGCTTATAATCATAATACTCGAAAAGAATAGCTCACAAAACGATCATTAGTATATAAAGTATTTCTTAATTGGTATCATAAATTTTATCGCATGTCTATACCGGTACATGAACGCTTAAGCCACTGCATATGTAAGACAGCCATGTGACTTCATAAATCATAATTGTTTGCTCGCATAATCTTTCTTGCTTTACAAAGTTTACAGATTGCCAGCCGTAAAACACTGTTCACCGATATAGTGAATGATAAGCCACTATAGACATTTACGTCGTCTTGATCATCGAGGAATAGAGGCCGAAACCTGATAGCATAGTAGTTCCTTCTGATGACCTCTAATCCTTATTCTTATATATCGTCCATTATTTATTAGTCAATTCATAACAATTGACTTTTATTTTTAATTTCAATTTTGTATTTTAAACAAATGAAACGGTTTTCAAATAAATAATAACTATATTCTTGTAAATTAACTTCGGGAACCTTTAAATTATATTTTTGATCTAATAACTTTCAGGTTTCGTGGTTCTGAAATCTGAAATCGTGTGTTATTTATAAGTCAATTCATAAAAATTGACTTTTGTTTTAAATTTCATTTTTTTAATTAAAAAAATGAAACGGTTTTTAAATAAATAATAAATAGAAATTATTTATTTACATATATTCTTGTAAATCAACTTCGGGAACCTTTAAAATTATATTTTTCATCTAATAACTTTCAGATTTGTGGTACTGAAACGTGAAATCGTGTATTATTTATTAGTCAATTCATAAAAATTGACTTTTATTTTAAATTTCAATTTTGTAATTAAAAAATGAAACGGTTTTCAAATAAATAATAAATGGAATTTATTTGTTTTACATATATTCTTGCAAATCAACTTCGGGAACCTTTAAAATTATATTTTTGATCGTATAACTTTCAGGTTTCGTGGTACTAAAACAAGAAATTGTGTGTTATTTAATAGTCAATTCAAAAAAATTGACTTTTATTTAAATTTCAATTTTTTATTTTAACTTGATATAAATTATAGAAAATCTAAAAACAATTATCAATTTTATTATTTAATTATTAAATTTTGATTTATCATTATTATGTTTTGTTTATTTTATAATTATATTAAATACGTAGACTCAGTTAGCTGATTTGACTAATACAACGTCTGTTATTTATTAGTCAATTCATAAAAATGACTTTTATTTTAAATTTCAATTTTTTATTTTAACTTGATTTAAATTATAGAAAATCTTAAAACAATTATTTATTTTATTATTTAATTATTAAATTTTGATTTAGCATTATTATGTTTTGTTTATTTTATAATTATATTAAATACGTAGACTCAGTTAGCTGATTTGACTAATACAACGTCTGTTATTTATTAGTCAATTCATAAAAATAACTTTTATTTTAAATTTTAATTTTTTATTTTAACTTGATTTTAATTATAGAAAATCTAAAAACGATTATTAATTTTATTATTTAATTATTAAATTTTGATTTAGCATTATTATGTTTTGTTTATTTTATAATTGTATTCAATACGTAGACTCAGTTAGCTGATTTGATTTATTCTGTAAATATAAAATTATTCAATAATAATTATCTATTAGTCAATAAAAAACAATTTACTTTTTAAATTTAAATTTTTAATTTTAACTTGATATAAGTATAAATTGTATTAAATGTTATATAATTATTTATTATTTTTAATTATTTATCTTTATTTTTAATTTTATAATTATATAAATCTAAAAACGATTATTAATTTTATTATTTAATTATTAAATTAATTAAATAATTACTTATATTAAAGTAATCATATTTGGGTAGAGCAATTAGGGGCCGAAACCTGATAGAATAGCAATTACTCATGATGATCTCTACTCCCTATTCTGATACAACGTCTGTTATTTATTAGTCAATTCATAAAAATGACTTTTTAAATTTCAATTGTTTATTTTAACATGATTTAAATTATAGAAAATCTAAAAACAATTATTAATTTTATTATTTAATTATTAAATTTTGATTTAGCATTATTATGTTTTGTTTATTTTATAATTGTATTAAATACGTAGACTCATTTAGCTGATTTGATTTCTTTGATCCAGCTCCAATAATTTTATATCAATAATGGATTATCGAGGAATTTTGAGCCGAAATTTGATAGCATAGCAGTTCCCCCTGATAACATCTAATTCTTATTCTGATACAACGTCTGTTATTTATTAGTCAATTCATAAAAATGACGTTTATTTTAAATTTCAATTTTTTTATTTTAACTTAATTCAAATTATAAAAAATCTTATAACAATTATTTATTTTATTATTTTATTATTTTATTATTTTCTTGTAACAGAAAATAGTTAAATATATAAATCAACACAATAATATTAAAAATAAATTTAAAATCATGAGGGGAAAATGTTTATGGATGATAAATAATATACTTTGTATTAGAATAGGATACTAGATAGTTTTATCAGAAGGAATACGTCCTTAGCATGTATTTGGCCCCGCTGCTATTTTAGGTCGAGGAATTAGGGGCCGAAACCTGATAGCATAGCAGTTCCTCCTGATGACCTCTAATTCTTATTCTGATACAACGTCTGTTATTTATTAGTCAATTCATAAAAATGACGTTTATTTTAAATTTCAATTTTTTATTTTTACTTGATATAAATTATAGAAAATCTAAAAACAATTATAAATATGAAATCAAAATTCATTTAAATTGTAGGTCATTTGCTCGACTACCTGAATTTACAATTGCATTGAGATTAGTTGGTTTTTGGTCAAGGCTGTCAGTAAGGGTGTTGGTAAGGTCAGTAGACCCCGCTGCTATGTTGGATAGAGGAGTTAGGGGCCGAAACCTGATAGCATAGCAGTTCCTCCTGATGACATCTAATTCTTATTCTGATACAACGTCTGTTATTTATTAGTCAATTCATAAACATTCACTTTTATTTTAAATTTCAATTTTTTATTTTAACTTGATATAAGTTATAAAATCTTATATAACATCGTTAATTATTAATTATTTTATTCTTATTTGTAATTTTTTTAATTAATAAATAATATTATAAAATACGTAGAATCAGTTAGTTGATCTGATTGATTCGCAATATGAAATAATAATTTCTAGCAAACTTACAAATTGATTTAGCATTATTATTTTTAGTTATTTTCAGATTTAAGGAGTCGGTAAGTCTAAACAGCATAAACTGACTCTATACTGTTTCGACTTTTAAGTCTCATCAGTAAGGGGCTGTTGCACAACTGGATTGAAGTGCAGCACCCCTAGACAGCTCAATAAGTCCTAGTACACATACATGTACCAGTTCCTAGTACATGGATGTGTACTAGGACTTATTGAGCTGTCTATGGGTGCTGCACTTCAATCCAGTTGTGCAACAGCCCCCTAGTGATGAGACTCAAAAGTCGAAACAGCATAGAGTCAGTTTATGCTGTTTAGTCTTCCGGATTCCTTTAATCTGAATATAAATTGGCGGGAAAAGGGAAAACAACATAGAGTCAGTTAGCTGATTTGATTTGTTGCACTTAAAATCGTTGAATCTGGAAGGCTGTTCCATGACTTGCTAACCCGGTGTACTATAGTTGTTCATTTGTTTTGCATTCGGTGTCGTTTAATTGTAGGCCTGTTCTCGTAATCGGTAGCTCGATCGTATGGGGCACCGGTGGCTGCACGGGTTACTTTGAGATGTTAAGGATCTCCACACGAACATTAAATAAGCCATCTCAAGAGATCTTTCAACTAAAAAAAACGTTTAATTTAGTAACCCTGTCTGTAAATGAAATGAACTAAAGTGAATAAACTACATGCGTAGCCTTACTTAAAATACTTTCATTTATTGCGATTTTTGTCCGAGACTAAGGATGTGTAGCCGGTGAAGCGTATGTCATTCATATGTGGCAATAAAAACGTAGAGTAATCTAAGCAAAGCTACGTTCATCCAGTTCGCCTGATGTTCTTCTTAGGAGATCCAGCATCCGCCTACATTTACTTGCGATCATTTGAACATGGAAAATAATCCCAATATCATTGTCAACCACTACGCCTAGATCGGAAATCTGAGGTACTTGTTCAATAGGGTAGGTGTATATTGTGTAAGGTGATACATTATTTATCTGGTCAATGTGTAAATGTTTATATTTATCGGCATTTAGGATTAGTTCACGAGATTGACACCAGCAAGTTATAAGGTTTACATCCTGCTGTAAACGATCAGGGTCCTCAGCGGTTACTAAACTTCTCCAGATCTTCAAGTCATCTGCATAGAGAATGCAGTTACTAGATGTTAAATTCGGACGGTCGTTTATATACATATTAAACAGTAGTGTTAATTGCGGAACACTGAGATACACCGCATCTGAGAGCTTTACTGTTGGGCAGTTTATTGCCAATTTTTACTGCGATTTTCGGTCCACGCAAAAATTCTTCAATCCACCCCACAATTTTCCGTTTATTCCACATAATTTTAATTGTGCAAGAATAGTTGAATGAACTACCCGGTCGAATGCTGTAGAAAGGTCAAAGCAAAGAAAATCTACATCGAAGCCAGCCCGAAAATAATCGCGGCCCAACTCGTTCTGGCAATCAATAGGTTAGTGACTCTTGAGCGACCGGGTCTAAATACATGCTGGCAATTGTTTAACATGCTATAACGTTTTTAATGACTGCTAACGCGTATGTATATTAGTTTTTCCAGCACCTTGCAACGGTTAGACTAATTAAAAAAAAGATTTATTTTAACGTGGCAAATGCGTGCCAGCGCACGCTTACATGACCACAACAAAAACAAAACTGTGAATCAGGCGTCGAGAAGGTGTGAACGGAGGAGGTGTTTGAATGTGATAAAAGAGGGAGCGCGGCGGACGTCGAGAGGGAGTTGATTCCAGGCAAGTGAGGCGGCGACGAGGAAGGATCGGAGACCGTAGTTGTTGGAGTAATTAGGAACGTGGAGTAAGAGGGTATGACAGGAACGAAGCGATAGCGAGGTGGGGCGAGTATCGTCTAAGAAATGAAGGTTGATGAACGATGGGGAGCCGACAGCGATGAGACGAAAAGTAATGAGAAGAAGGCGGAGTTTGATGCGGATGTGGATGGTGGGCCAGGAAAGTTGGGCAAAATATGTGGATGTGTGGTCGAAGCGACGGAGGCGAAAGAGCACTCGAACGGCGGTGTTGATTATTCGTTGTAGGGGTAGGATGATGGATTTTGGAGAATTGGCGAAAAGCCTAAGGCAGTAATCGATTTTAGGGAAAAGAAGCGATGAAAGAAGAGACATACAAGAACAGAAGTCGATAAGGGGGCGGATACGGCGGATGTCACGAAGAATTAAGTTAGACGAGCGGACCTTGTCACGGACGAAGGGTTTAAGGGAAAGGTGATCATCGAAATGGAAGCCTAAGAAAGTGAGATTGTGGACTACAGGGATGATCGATGAGGCAAAAGATACAATGGGAGGAGATATGCTTGGTTTACGGGGAAGGATCCACATTATTTTGGACTTTTCGGCGTTTAGAACGAGATGGAGATTGGAGAGACGCTTGTAGATAGAAGAGAGACAGTTGGAGGCAGAAATGGCGATGTCGTGTATGCGATGTGCGGGTGCATGAGCATAGATTAGAATGTCATCGGCGTATTGCATGACGTTAAAGGAGTAAGGTTTGATAAATGGAGAGAGATCGCCAAGCAAAAGAGAGAAAAGCAGGGACCTAGGACTGAACCTTGTGGAACTCCGCAAAAAATAGGGATGGGAGGGGAGTATGATGAATTAGAACAGACGCGAAAGGAACGGTCGGATAGATATGAGGCGAACCAAGCTACGGAGGAGGAAGAAAAGCCGTAATCATAACGAAGGCGAGAAAGGAGGACGGAGTGGTCGACAATGTCGAATGCGGAGGAGAGGTCCAGGGAGATGAGAACACTATATAGAGCCTTGTCTCGAGAAATGAGTAAGTCGTTGTACACTTTTATGCATGCGATTTCTGTCGATTGATTAGAGCGGAAAGCGGATTGGAAAGGAGGGTACAGATTGGATGAGGAGAGATAAGCGTTGATTTGTATTAAGATGAGGCGTTCTAAGAGCTTAGAAAGAGTAGGGAGTAGTGAAATGGGGCGATAGCTAGAAGGAAGGGAGGGGTCGAGCGATTGTTTCTTAAGGAGGGGACGAACGATTGCGGATTTCCAGTGTGAAGGGAAGATACGACTGCGGATGGACGAGTTAAACAAGGTTGTGAGAAATGGGGATATCGATGAGCATATAGATTTAAATATGTGGGTAGGCAGGGGATCGGCAGGTGAGGTTTTGTTGGGCAAGGACATGAGGACAGATGATACTTCTGTAGGTGATACAGGGAGAAGATGAAAGAGTTCGGGAAGGATGAGAGTAGACTGGGCAGAGTGGGATAGGATGGAGACCGGGGTGTGAGAGAGCAGCGTGGATACTTTAGTCTGGAGAAATGACGAATAATCATTAGCATTGATGTTGCAAGGCGTAGAGGAACGAGCCAGGATTGAGTTAAAAGTATGCCAGAGAGTCTTAGAGTTGAATGAAGTGATTATTTTATGCTGCCAGAAGGAGTTGCATTTGGTACGTAGTAGGTTGAGTTGAGACCGGCGAAGAGCAAGATAGGAATCACGGAAAGACGGAGTGATCGAGCGGAAATCGCGTCTGAGAGAGCGGTGATATACTCGAAAAGCATGGCGGAGTCGACGCTTTGAGAGTAGGCATTGGATGTCAAACCATGGGGCACGGTGCAAGCGACGGTGTGGTGAGACTTGAAGGGCAAGAGAATATCGAGAGTGGATGTGAGTTCAGAGTCGAAAAGAAAGGCGAGATCGTGAGGAGATGAATATGTTATTGTGGGTAATGATAGAGACGATTTGAGTAAGGCAGAGCGGAGAAGGGAAAGGTCAAGATTTCTCCAAGGGCGACGTAGGATTGTAGGTGTGTGAGGAGGGGTGTGGTTGCGAGCGAGATCAAGGGTGATAAGAAAGTGATCGGATAGACCAGGATCAGAGATGGACAGTGAGGTGTGGGCAGCAAAATGATCGGGGACAGCGATGATGTCGAGTGCCCCGCCAAGTATATGTGTGGGGGCAGTGGAGATTAGTTTGTAATTGTAGTTGGATAGAATGTTGATGAAGCGGATGGAATCTGTGGAAGAGGGGCGGTCTAGGCGGATGTTGAAGTCGCCTAGAACTAGTGAAGGGATTGAGGACAACGGACAATGAGAAAGGAGGTCAGCGAATTCGGTAAAAAATAAGGCTGTAGGAACTGATGAACCATGACGGTATACAATGGCGAGATCTAGAGTGATCGGGTTAGAATAAGGACAAGTGAGCAATTCAAAAGAACAAGGACTGAAAGGGGGATTGATTTTGCGAAGAGACGCTGGGTGACGCGCGAATGCGACGATGCCGCCATGATTAGAGGATTTAGAAGGGCATGAGCTGAGGGGGCGGGCGGATTCGACTAGGGAGCAACCGGCAGAGAGCAGACGGCGAATGGAGAGGTCGTCGGAATCTGAGTGCCAGGATTTGGTGAGGCAGAAGAGATCGATGGATTGCTTGGTGAATAGGTTGAGGATAAGATCGGATTTATTGAGAATAGATCTAGTGTTGAGGAGAACGAGGCGAAAACTGTGTGCTGTGGCGAAAGAGACTAGTGGAGAAGACTAATAGGAGAGATGGAGCGCCATCGAATTTTTGGACGGGTGTGGACAATTTGAAAATTTCCGTCTATGTTTCGGATGGCGAGTGAAGTTTCGCCGTTTTCCTCGCGACGACGTTTTTCGATGCGGGCTGAAGAGATTTGAGCGATTTCGGAAGGGGCGCGATCGGGGAAAATTCGAGTGGTTGAAGATGACATGAGTTTGAATCGTTGAGAGAGGACAGAAGACGCGTGAGAGCGATGCTTGAAAACAATTTTTAGGAGAGGGGGCTGGGAAGGATTAGATTGAGAAGATTTGTTTAGACGGATGAATGCGACTGGAGAAATGTCCTTGAAAAAGGATGGTTTATCCGCAGGAACAATAGACGAGAGGATGGATCTGAAGGCGGAAACATCGTGGTCCAGACGTGCTTGTGGAGATAAGGAGTTAAGTGGAAAATTTTTATAGATATTAAATATAATACTCAGGGTTAGAATAATGAATTACTCTAGATAATCTCATTATAACAGATAAAATGCAACATAAATAAATATAAATAGGGTCTAAAACCTGATAACATGACAGTTCCTTCTGATTTCCTATAAAATATAATCCTACTAAATATTATATGATTTATTAATTAGTTCATGATAATGCATGGTATATTATAATTTAAATATAATATAAATATTTTAAGAATTACTGCAGATTATAACAATTTTTATCTAAATATTCTTAAGATTAAGATATTTTCATTTTTAAATTTATATATAGTACAATGTAGCTAAATTAAATAATCTGATTATTTCTATATGAAGTTGCTTTAATTGAACGATAATTAGCAGTATTCTTCGATCGCCCTTGTTATTATACAAGAGTCGGATAAAGGAAACCTAATCCGAAGGTTTCTGAGGTGATATGGAGTATTCAAAGATTGCATATAAAGGATTAACAATAATATGAGCAATTTCGCAGAGAAGGTGAGTTGGAATGCCATCGGGCTTAGCAGCGAGTGAGCGTTGTAGTTTGGTTAGCTTTCAGAGATGTCGCCATGGAGCCAGATTTCTTTAAAAGCTAAAATATCTTGATTGACATGTTCAGCAAAATGGCAAATCTCAAATTTACAAATTAATTTTAAGCAGTTTGTGTAAATTATATCTAGATTATGATTAGCATACTGCTTTACGAGCTGGATATTTGGCCTAAGCTGATTTACTATTGGGATGATACATGGACAACAGAAAGAGTCAGCATTTGTGACAAAGTATATGTTTATTGTTGAATGGTCGCTATTATACCCGAAAATTTATGTTGTAAAGATCGGTTTTCCCGTTTAAAATTCGTTTTCCACGCTTCTCGAGTGGCGACCTTAATCGCAATCTGTCTTCCGGACAAAGATCGGGAAGCAGTCTATTCTCGTAAACTTGAGCTTGAAAGAAATTTTGAGCACAATTGAACGCGTAGATTGACTATCTAAGTCACTGACTATCTGGACGTCTCATCTGATAATCGCTTCCCCAGTCGGAAAAGATGAGTAATACTTGCTGTTCTGGCGTTATATTTGAGTTTTTATGGATCACCTATTGATTGAAGAGTGAAAGGATATAGAACATTTTAGGGTCATTGCATATTGTTTTAATTGACTTAGATTAATATATTGTGCTCTCTAAACTGTTTAAATGACATTATTTTTTCTAAACTTGCTAAGCTGGCAGGCAGATCGGCTAAATTAATTGTCATTAATGTTATTATATAATTAATGGCCGCATCATAGAATAAAACTTTTGCAGGGAGAATTATATTTAATGGCGAGCGTGTTTCACTGGTGGAGGATGGGATTTTCATGCCAGCCATTGTTTCGACTGTTGCTGGAATTGGGAGAGAATTGGATCTCTTATTAAGAAAAGCTGCACGATATATTGCCATCAAAAGCAAACAATCGTACGCAAACTGCATTTCTGACATACGAAGGCGATTATGCTTTAGCGCACAAAGAACGATCTCTGCGACTATTCGGATGGCAGAGTTAACTACTGTTTCACATTGAGAAACTTTTTTGTATTATATTGCCCAGTCTGGGATCGTAAATTTCAATTTGAGGCCCATTTGCGGGAACCTAAGTTAATATGATTATTTTTAATAAATTGTTCATTATTAAAAAATAATAAACTTAACTATCTATAATGGATTGAGGTGACCAAGCGCACTTTATTGGTTGGGGCTCTGATAGGAAAGACCCTAGTTGCGGTGGTAGGCACTGGTAACAGTGGTTTTTATAGCAGCATCGTAGCAATAAGTGAATAAGCTTGAGCGAGGAATCGTATTCCAACTGTATACTTTGTATTGCAACTTATTGCCAATTGAATATTAAACGATGACTTTATCGTCAGGTTAACCAATGCAGTTAATGCAGCGATCAAATTAGATTACTATAAGAAAGTTTTCCGTTTATCAACTCGATAATCGGACTATTTTATATGGATAAAGCTTGCACTGGCAAAACAAATTACGCTAACTATTTTGAAACGAATATCCAAATTGTAAAACTGAAGTTTAAATATTTTTTTGCAACCTAATCTAAACGAGGTTGAATATTCAGGCAAAATTTAAGTAAAATCTAAAACAGATTTCTGGATAAGCTCATTTATTACAAGGTAGAAACGAAACAATCCTTAGAAGTTTTGAATTTCGATCAATAAAATTCTTGTGACTTGTTGTTGAAAATTAGTATTATAAATTTATATGATAATCATATATTATAAATTATATTATAATATAATATTTATATATTATAATATGTTACAATCTTATTTATTAGATTTAAATAATTAAAATATTATTAAAAATAAATTTAAACTCTTTAGTGGAAAATTTATATGGATGAAAAGTAGTAAATTCATAATAAGCATGTATTTTATTATACTTATTTGTTAAGCTGATGAATTTTGACCAAAACCTGATAAAATAGTCGTTCATCATAATGACCACAAGTTTCTATCGTATTTTATGTTGGGGAATATGTTCTTAATAATAAATTATTAAAAATAAATTAAACTCTTAAGTGGGAAATTTTTATAGATATTAAATATAATACTCAGGGTTAGAATAATGAATTACTCTAGATAATCTCATTATAACAGATAAAATGCAACATAAATAAATATAAATAGGGTCTAAAACCTGATAACATGACAGTTCCTTCTGATTTCCTATAAAATATAATCCTACTAAATATTATATGATTTATTAATTAGTTCATGATAATGCATGGTATATTATAATTTAAATATAATATAAATATTTTAAGAATTACTGCAGATTATAACAATTTTTATCTAAATATTCTTAAGATTAAGATATTTTCATTTTTAAATTTATATATAGTACAATGTAGCTAAATTAAATAATCTGATTATTTCTATATGAAGTTGCTTTAATATGATAAAATTCAGTATATAATTTTAGTAATCAATAAAACTACATATTTTTTGTATTGGATTTTACCGAAACTGATTGGTTTTTATGTCAATGAATATTTTGAACTTAGAATATTTTAGTAATTTACAATCACTTAAAAGTGTTTTGAATTGTAAGCAAATACAAATTCACTAAATCACAAGCCATCGTCGTCCATAATTGTATAAAAGGTTCGTTATAGATAAGTACTGCATTAAGATCCGTTGTTTAGCCTTATTAACTATTTTACAGCTTTCGAAGAGTAATATTATGTCTCTAAGAATATGCATTGTTGGTATGGGCCCTGCAGGGCTTTATGCGGCTCGTGAAATACTGAAAGTCGGAAATCATGAAATTACAATGTTTGAACAAGATCGGCAGCCATTTGGTTTACTTAAGTGGGGAGTGGCACCTGATCGTCCTGAATATAAGCGACTTATACCGGAATTTGATAGATTTCTTTCTGATAATAAACAACGAATATCAATACATTATAATCAACGAATCAGTGATTGGAAGAAACTTGTTAATAACTTTGATAGAGTTATTGCGGCCGTGGGTGCACCCCTTACTAATTCTTTACCTATGTCGCATTGCAATTCACCTGATTTGTCAAACACAAATGTTTTATCGGGTTTAAAATTCGCCGAATTGTACAATGGTAAAGGATGTTTACATTCAGTTTTAGGAGTACGCAAATGCAAACATGTAGTAATTATTGGTTTTGGAAATGTATCCTTAGATTGTGGTCGAATGTTATTCAAAGTGGCTAGCAGCATGGATGTCAACATACCACTTGAATTTGCCACTAATTTCAAAAATCTACAAAAAGTGACATTTGTCTGCCGGAAGCCAACCATCTGGCAGCAGTCTTGTTCGGTTAAAGAATTCAGAGAGTTGTTTAAGTTATGTAAATATAGTATAGAATTTGGAAAGAAACCTGATTTGTTAGTGCAACCTCCAGCGTCATCGAGTCGATCACAGAAAAGATTATATGAATTTGCTTTAAAATGTATGGCTACAAAGAATGAATCATTTTTTAACATACTTTTAGGTGAAGAGTTAAAACAAGTCGATACAGGAAATGATTATGTAAACTTAGTATTAGAAAGTGGAATAAATTTGAGTTGCGATGTTGTTATTTACTGCCTTGGTCAACGACCGGCTGAAATAGAGTCCGATGAGAGAATTGTAAAAATGGGATGGTGCTTTAGAAACGGAAAAGGGACAGTATCCGATTGCTATCATGATGCCCACTCATTTGCCGCGTTTTTAGCGAAGAGCAAACATTTTCTATAATCAAAAATGCTTTTAAATTGCAGTTCTAACATAAAAGTTTGTGATAATAAAGCAACTATTTATATAATATTTATTTTATTTGAAATAAATAACAAGTTATTTTATTATAATATATTATAAAATTATATATATATTTAAAATATAAAATTTATATATATAAAATTTATATATATAATATAGCAACTTTGCACTACACAACGTTTTGTCGCACATCTGAGCTTGATATATTTGTATTCTCCGAAATATTTTTGTATTCTCAGAAATAGATCTGTATATTTTCGCAGATATTATCCGCTGGATTAAATTCGCATTTTACTCCAGATAGGAATTAACATCCTCCTGCTTGGATTGAACTAGCAAGGTTTGTAAATTAAAATCTGCTGCAACCGATTCGACCTATATTTATTGATATTAATACGACGACAACTATCGAATCGATGGATACCGGCAGAACTGAAGAAAGTGGCGAGACAGGTTCAAAACTAATAACACGAATGCAATGATCCATATGTTGTAGAGACTTCATGCCGACTGCGAGCGGACTGGTCCGCCGGTACGGCCGCGGATTAACTTATCCGCGGCCGTAAGCCACCTTCGATTCCCCAATAAATTAATGCAGCTGCCGTATCGAATAGCAATCCTGTCATTTTCAATTCATGCAACATAATTTCGATAATGTTGTCCGAACTTCTGCGCACGAACTTTCGCTTAGTTCGGCGAATACCACGTGCAGCAAGGCCTACTGTTGCCAACAAACTTTGGGAACTAATTAGCGCAGTTAATGCTCGCTTACTAGACGACACCGCTTGGAGGCAACTTCTTGGATTTGCTAAGTCGGCCTTGCGTGTACCACGATTGGCCGGGGGTAGTAGTTCGGCATCACTGGGCTCATCACTGAAAACAGAGTGTACGTCGTACAATGTAACTCCTATCATCACAAACCAGAACTCAAAAGAATAAACCTGCATTTATTTTGGACGATCAGCTTCAAAATAAGGTGTCTGAACAGTTGGAGGACGGCGATGTTCGTGGAGCGGTTCGATTGCTAGCTCACAATGATCAGTTGATTTGTCCGGACCCACAAACTACCGAGGTGTTGCGTCGCAAACATCCCGAACGACGTTTGAATTCTTATGAACGCAGTTCACGACCGGGGACGAATCGTCGGAATTGCGAAGTTGGCCCGCCTTTTTCAAAACCATCGATTTTGTCGGCTCTCCGATCATATCCACCTTCTTCCTTAGAGTGCGGACGGCCTAAGCAGTATCCGTGACCTAGTCAGTAATTAGAGTGGCGCAGCAGGGCACAGACTATTGAACTCATTCTGTGAGCTTACCCGCATCGCCCTTGATGGCAACGTGGCAATTTAGATTAAATCTATTTTATGCGGGGCCAAGCTTTTAGCATTTAAGAAGAATGATAGAGGAATCAGACTAATTGCCGTTGGGTACAAATTCCGTCGATTAGCGGCCAAGTTGGCCTGTAAATATGCAACCGAGAAGGTGGTTGACCAACTACTCCCAACACGACTGGGCGTTGGCGTTCCTGGGGGTGTCGAGCGCATTTCCAATGGTCCGGCGCATTTCTGTGTGCCCTGCCGATCGCCTCGATAAGTACAAAAATGGAAGACCGCTCATTGTGTCTGGCAACAGCTCTACGCCTCGTGGGCTACCTCAGAGCCCACGTCACTGGAGCCTTCTAAAATCAAGCAAGCGTTAAGACGCTCGCTTGTCATTGAGACCACGGTGAGCTCTAACCTACCGTCAACTTGATATGTGAAAATTTTGTAATTTTCGAAACTTATGTTTAAACTGTTTAAAACCTGTGGAGAACGCGCCCCTGCAGAACGAGGACATCCCCATGATCCAAATTGGAATATTGAACTAGGTTCCTAGCGGTTCCTATATTCCAACTCATCAACGAGATGTCCTCTAACGAATTGTACTCAATACGCCGCTTTTTACATGGCTGCATCTGGAGGAGGACGTTGTTCCTCAAACTTGGTGCCTCCTCCTTTTGAAGAGCTATCTTTCCTTGCCTGTTTATGCAAGACTTTAAAATGGCAGATCCTTCCGAGTCTGAGGGAACTAAGGAGCGAACTCCATGTTTTCGTCATCCCCTTCTGATCAGCTGTCAAAAGCTGACAGACCCGAGAAGAAAGCGGAGCGACGGATTTGGAGATGCCCGGGAGAAGACTTCAGGAGTTAAGGATATCCGTAACAGATAGATCCCTACTTCTGAAGTTACACCAAGGCGAGATTGGTTGAGGTGATTGAGTTGCTCCGTAGTTGTGTAGAGCTAGTGACTCCTCCAAAACTTTATCAAGGCCTACATTCCCTATCCAACCCAGTGCCCTATCCTTCCAGCAAACAAACTTCTCCTTCTTGAAAATCTTCCAAAAGGAAGACTGAGAAGGATTAAGACGAGCAATGCTCGTCCTATCCCTACTTAGCTGGAACCTATACCTAGTGCTCCAGTATTCATTCCATTGAGCCTGTCTGGCGGAAACAGAGAGATTGGGGAGGTTAAGCAGTTTCGTTCGGACCTTGAGATCGTGAACCTGGCGCTTAAGCTTTTAGTATGCCTGCATCATGGTTTGAAACATGTTTTCCGTTTCAGGCTGCATGGCCAGCAAAAGTTCAAATGGTAGTCGGCAACAAAAGTTCAAATGTAAGTACATCAACTTTTTTAACAATAGCCCAGTTAGAACAACTGGCTATTGACAGGCCTACGTCATGCCATCTAAACCAGATGCATGAGCCGGAATTATGTGTGGGATCTACGAATCCTCTCACATATACGGTGCAGTAGTTCCAAACAGCAATTGATACATTGCTTGGGACGGATTCAGGCTTAGATGATCATCTTACTGAATCGGCGCTCACTTTGCCGGACGCCAATGATGATCCTTATGCCTATGTCCTGGTAATGGACACACAGGAAAGGATCCATTTGGATTACGAGTACTGGGAAGAAGAGGCGTTATATAGGGCTCGTCAGCCTAGTGTACATAATATGTACCCTACGCAATCTCGAAGGGCAGCTCAAGATTTACTTCTTGACTGGGCATTTGAAACCTTCGAGCGGCAGAGCAGTAGGGGTACTGAGCATTATAGACGTCAACTCCCTATAGCTCACTTCCCTGCTGAAACTGTCAGGAATCTGATCCATCACTCTACAGGTACTGACCCTGGGATGATGCATGCAATATTCTCGGTGATACCTGATTTATTTAGGCCACCAATAAAAGATATTGTTAATAAGATATCAGGAGAGGACGTGTATGCAGTTCTACAACAGAATCTCATACAATTGATGAAGGGTTCAATGACTGTTAACGAGTATCTCGACATATTCAGTCAACAAAACCCAACATCAATAGTCCTTGCGCACCAAGAAATGTTCATTGAACGTGACTTGGAAGACATCGATCTTGGATCGTTGTTAGGAGAGATTGTTAGACTACGATCTACATCGTATCAACATCATCCTGAGTTATCTGATGTGGCTGACATACCTCAACTTTTGGAACAAAGTCAGGCACCCAAGCATGTACGCTCAATCTTCCGTAATGGAGTAAGAATTGAAGTCATGCCGGTGAGTTGGCGTCGTTGGCAATCAAACGTAAGTCACGCACTTACCAAAGCCATTCGATATCACATCAAGAAGAGTATAATAGCTCCTTTGCCCAAAAGGACTAAACCTCAATATTGCTCTAGAGTATTCTTGATATCTAAGAAAGACTCATACAGACTGATATATGACTGGCGGATATGGGATGGGTGTAAAACCCCAGATTTCTATCTGCCTTCCATATATCAAGTCTTGGATAGAGAGCATATTGTCTGTAAGGAATGGTACGTAAAAATTGACTTTAAGTCAATGTTTTACCAAATTCCTTTATGCCCTTCGGATTGGCTTAAAACCGCCTTTGAATACAATGGTAACTACTATCATTACAAAGTCGTGCCTTTCGGTATACCTTGGGGCCCCTTTTGGGCGCAAATGATTGGCAATGCCATAACACATTTCGCTCGTAAGCAAGGGGTTGAAGCTTGGACTCATATTGATGATATGCTCCTTTCGCATGACTCAAAAGCTGTCTTGGCGGCAGCAGTGCGTAAGCTTCTTGCTCTCTGCAAAAGTGGAAACCTGTCTCTAAACCTAGAGAAGAGCATTCTTCGTCCCCGTAAGAGATTAACTTTCTTGGGTGGCACTTGGTCGGCAGATGGTGTGGAGATCACATCAGATGCGTTGTCTCGCTTTAGGGCGGCGGTGGCGTATCTGAGGATCTTAAAATCACCTATCTCTAGTCGCCAAGGAATGCGTTTGAGAGGCTTGATAAACTACTATCTTCCTTTCTTTTCCACTGCGCACAAGCTCCTTTACCAGGACGAGCCATGACAGTCCTGGTTTTTGGAGTGGCTCATTGATAAGGAGCCCCTGATTTTGCCTAAACAACATAAAGCATGCAATAAAAAGATCTTTGTGGATGCTACCCAAACACAAATTGGGATTGTTGGTTTAGAAGGGAATGTGCACACATATGTAATCATTCAGTCCTCAAAGGAAGAGCGAAAACGGTTCCTATGGGGAATCTTTTCTTACAGGATATGCATGGAATTCCTATACAATGGATTCCTACGGACCAAAATCCGGCAGACATACCTAGTCGTTGGTAAAACCACGATAACTCTTCCTTTTTGCTTGTTTCTTCCTCTTATGACATCACAGCTAATTCAATAGGTGGTCGATAAAATCTCGGCAGCTTGCGAAAAGAGGTAGGTAGTAAATTCGGTAAGACTCTCATTTCCTATTCTGGGAAAGAGTTGGATAGCCGCTTGAAAGAAGGCCACTCTGATTGGATCAAAGTGAAACCTCCTTCGAAGCAACATATCTTCCTCAATTCTCCAACGAATTAGTTCATGAGAGGTGGACAATTGCTGGCGGGACTGCTCCGTGCAGAGGGGTTTTAACAACCACCTCGAGTGAAACAGTAAAATGTCGAGGATAGAATTTGTAGATGTGCAATGAAAGGTAGGGTTAGGTGGTTTGTAAAATAAGATAATCATTCTAGCTCGGCGAAGTGCTGCGTTGATCCAACGACCATTTCTGTCGTTGAGGTCTCCAAGCATCAAGTCATAGCCGCTGTCAATAATACCATCCAGGAGGTCACGGTACTTGTGAATTTCCCCTGGACGAATGTAGACATTGGCTAGACTGAGGCGTTTACCGTTCTTACTGAGTGAAACTACTAAACAAGACATGGCTGGACATTAATAGTTTAATAGGAGGGAGGATCTTAATGAGCACTTACTAGGGTCAAGAGTCCTCGAGAACAAGAGGAGTGAGGTGGGGTTATGTACGGAGTATAGTGGGAACACATTTGCTTAGAGATAAATCGAGTAATGTTCTTGGGGAGACGGATAGACCGTGTCTCCTGAAGGACTATAACATCTGCATCTCTACCAGATAGAAGTCTAAGGGCAGAAGCACATCCCGAATTCCACTGAAGAATATTCAGTGGAAAAGGCTCGTATTTACTTAGCTTTGTGTTAAATTAGTTGGAAGGGGGATGCCACCCTAGTCAGAGCTAGGCGCAAGAGGGTTACCCCTCACCACTAGCTCGACCAGGGTAGAAGCCCCCAGGGCAATATCTTCATTTCCCCTTGTATCATTCTTCATTTGCAGAAGCCTGCCAACTTTAATAGGAGGAACCTTTGGTGCAGAGGCACCGCGTTTCTTTGTAGTCGGAAGCGTCGGGACCACCGGCGCTGGGGCCACGCCCAAGCGAGAATAGACAAGCTATTTGACAAGATTCTCCATAGATGCAATGGTCTCCTTCTTGTTGTCATTGATAATTCGTAGCAGTTCTTGGTCAGACATACGGCAGTTGTCGGAACTTTTGGCAGCAGCCGCGAAAGAGGTCTTCGGCAAGGACGAGGAAGTGAACATCTTGTTATAGTTTTTAAAAGCTATGCAACGCCTCGATCATGCCGGGTGATCACCATTGCAATTTATACAAGCGGCAGGCGACGTACATTTGACCGCTGACAACATATGCTGGCATGTGTCTAGACCGCAAACACTGCAGCGGAGGGTCACTACACATGTAAATCGCCAGTGACCCCATCCATGGCATCCAGTATAGTGTGGGTATGTCAGGTTGCCCTGCTCTGTCATAATAAAATTGATGTTGTACCCTAAAAATGGATTGCATTTATTATTGACTAGAATTAGCCCCTGATTACAATCCACCGAGCAGAAGGCAATAGCGAGGTCGGACCCATCCCTACCTTTGAGTTGACGAATATTAGAAATAGAGAATTTTTCCTTCATAAGTTCAAAATCCTCCTCCATTAAAGGAGGGACGTTTGTTATTTTCAGTGTTGCCACAGTTGGCTTTAGTGTTAATGTGGCAATATCTTTAAAGTTGTTGTTAAAAAATTCACTGTAATCATTCAAAATGTCGGAGGAGATGAAGGAAACTCTTATCGAGTTATCATTTATCTTTACATTATTAAAAATAACTCTATTCTGATATTTCTTCACAAAATCCCGCAGAAAATGCTTAAATAAGTTATGTTTTTCCAAGAGGTTCTCGAGAGATCACACTGGGCCTCCAGCTCCAGTGGGGTGGCGAGCTGCGCGAAATGCGGGAAAATAGACTGCCCCGCGATTGGCTCAGCTCTTCCCTGTTCTAATGGGATCAAGTGTTGTAATTCTGGCGGGGCTCACCCTGCTTGGGGAAGGAAGTGCCTCCACTTCAAGGAATATATTGCAAAGTTCCGTGCGCCAAAATCTACACCAGAAACATTCGTCAAGTCGGCATATAGATCCTCGGACTGCGAGTCTATGTTGATTATGGAACTCAAGTTCGAAACATTCAGAAAGGAAATACAAGAGCTTGTAGCGAAAACAATTGCCAATCTGTTCGTCAATCCGGTTATACCGATTCCAACCAATGGGGAGACAAACAAAAGAGGGGCGTCGGCTCGGAAATCCAAGAAACTAGGAGCTTCGGCCCAAGCCGTTCCCCCTTACAGATCGGCAAAAGGCTTATGGACATGAACAGAAGCGCCTCAAAGGAAAATGATGATAACGCCTGGGGGCAAGTACCCACTCTGGGCGGCGCTAGTGATGAAGGAGGCAATCATTCCACCCCTAGCTCTGTCTAGGATGTGGCAATCCCCTTCCAGCTAAACTCACATAATGCAAAGTAATCAAGAGCCTTTTTCACTGAATATCCTTCAGTGGAATTCGAAAGGTGCTTATGCCCTTAGCCTTTTATCTGGTAGAGATGCAGATGTTATAGTCCTTCAGGAGACGCGGTCTATCCGTATCCTCAAAACATTACCCGATTTATCCCTCAGCATATATACACCCACTTCATTCCGTATATAACCCCTCCTCACTCTTCTTCATCTCAAGGTCTTTTAACTTAAGTTAAATCCTCCTTAAGATCTTCCCTCCTTTTTAACTATTCTTGTCCAGCCCTATCTTGTTTGGCTATATCACTTCGTGAGAACAGTAAATGCATCAGTATAGCCAATATTTATATACGCCCAGGAGTAATTGACAAGAACCGTGACCTTCTGGATAGTATATTAGGTAGTGTTTATGACATGTTACTTGGTGACTTCAACGACAGAACTGGTTGTTGGATTAATGCTGCAAACCGCAGAGCCAGGATAGACTATCTTATTCACAAACCAACCTCCCCCACCTTTCATTGCTCAACAACTAATTCACTCCTTGACATATTACTGCTTCAAAAGACGTGATTGTTGAAACCCATCTGTACTGAGCAGTCGCGCCAACAACAGACCACCTCTCATGACCTAATTCGTTGGAGGTTAGAGGAAGATACGTTGCTGAGGAGAAGGTTCCACTTTGATCCCATCAGGGTGGCCTTCTTTCAGGCAGCTATCCAACTCTTCCCTTGAATTGGGAATGAGAGTTTGACCGAATTTAATACCTACCTCTCTTCGCAAGCTACCGCGATACTATCGACTACCTATAAATGTCGCATATACAATCCTACTCTAACAAAACTCAAGGTCCTAGCTAAAATGTTACACCTTCATAACCTCTATGTTTCCGCCAGACAAGCCCTCTCGAATGAATACTGGAGCACCATATATAGGTTTCAGCTGAGTAGGGATAAGGCAAGCATTTCTCGCCTTAGCCCTTATCAGTCTTCCTTCTGGAGGATATTCAAAAAGGAGAAATTTGTCTGTTGGAAGAATAGAGCTTTAGGTTGGGTAGGTAGAATAGGCCTTGATAAAGTTTTGGATGAGTCACTATCCCTACACACTTATGGAGCCACTCAATCACCCCAACCAATCCTACCTTGGTGTGACTTCAGAAGTAGGGACTTGTCTGTTACAGATATTCTTAACTCCTGGGGCCACTCCCGGGCACATCCAGAACCCACGCGCCACTCTCCACTCGTGTCTGTCAGCTTTTGACAAATAGTCAGAGAAAGGAAGTCTTCATTACAATGCTATTAGACTTCCCGTCCGACATTGCTAACATCAATATTAGCCGTCGAGTATTTTTACCTAAAAAGAAGTCGATTACATGTCCCAAAGATCTGTGGCCTATTTCAATTCAAAACTCCCTCATCTCCATTTACGAAAAAGCGCTTGCGCGTAAAATCTGCGACCATCTAAGTAGGCCAAATTTAATGTCACCAGGTTTTCATGGGTATGTAAAAGATCGCTTGGTTCATTCAGCAATAGGTGAAGTACAACAGTTTTGTCAAGATAACAGTCATCAGCTTGTTGTGGCTGTCTTTCGTGACTTTTCGGCTGCTTTTGACCGCATTTTCATCCCTTTTGTTATCACTTCTCTCAGGTCCCTCGGGTTGCCCGCGAGAATTGTTAACAGGGTAGAAATATTGCTGTTTCACAAAGCGATTCTTCTATGAAGACGACCCAGATGTACGTCAGTTCTACCCTATTACAGGTGTGCCTCAAGGCTCCCCACTTTATCCAATCTTGTATCTTGCTGGCTCTATTGAACTCTATTAAAAAATCAAACGCGATCAACATCTTGTGGTATACGCTGATGATACCACAGCCCTGTTCTCTGGACGCAGGTGCAAAAATGTAGTCTCTGACATCAGCCGTTTATTTACTAGATTAAACGATCAGCTGCCCTTGTCCAACCTAGTTTTAAACTCCGCAAAATCGCAGGTGGTTGTCTTTCATGGCGCCCCTGCGACAAGGAGAAAACTAAACAGATTAACACTCTCAACTCTAACTTCCATCCTGACTAATCAACCACTCCGTACCTTCACATATCGAGTAAAATACCTGATGTTCACCATTACGGTGAACTGGTCAGCAAAAGCTGACCTGGATAGACTCAAACGTATTCTGAAGAGAACTAGATGGGCCCTGAAACGGGCCCAACATCTGTAATTGAAAGAGAAAACCCAAGTGCGCCTCTGGGGTACTTGGGCTATCTCGGGATTGGTCTTCTTTTCAAGAGGACGTCCCCCAGAACAAAGACTAAGATTTCTTAAGCTCCTCATCTTGCGATTACCAAGCATCGTCCGCCTTGATTGGATTATTCGGGGGGGGGTGAAAGACCCCGAGTGGTTCAGTCGAAGGGCGGCGTGTTGGATTGGCTGGGGGCTCAGATCCCGCTGGACCTGAGGCCTTAAAGATTGGTGAAGACCTGAATCGCGATTCGTTAGCTTAATTTTTCATTCCTGTATTTTTGATACAAGCTCATTTTTATTTTATTTTTTAGTTATATAACTCTAAGTTTTGTTATTTAAGAAAATCTTTATCTTTATCTTAAACTAATGACTATGGTAGGAAGCATCATTAAACCCTTTGCTGTATCAAATAAAAGCCACTAAAATATAGAAATTATCATCTTTTGGTGACGACGAAACAAGTTGTATCATCAAGATTGAGCATTCTCCAACCGCACAACCAGTAAGAAACACTTGGGCCATTATAAAAGTTTAAGTCCATTAAACATTTGTAATGGACTTGTGCTCTTCTGTAAATGTACCCAACATGAACAATTCTCGTAAGCCATATTTAAAAATGATTTGATGCTATATTTTGTTTGCTTACAAATTTCGTCAATTACAAACGCAAGTAGACAACAGTGACCGTTTTCGAAATTTATATACGTCAGGAGCAAATTTGCATCGTTTAATAACAACATTTAGAATATAATCTTTACAATTTAATATATATTGATAATTAAATAGCCATTCGCCTTTGTATCATAAATATTATTTTATATACATAAAGATTAATCAAAAATATATGAGAATTTAGATATTTACCATTCCATTTAAATAAAAATAAATATTTATATTTTTAAGTAATATAAGGTTATTAGTTAAAAGTTATCAGTGTCCCTGTCCGTCGTCCCCAGTATAGAAACTGCGTTGCCTGTTTGCACGGCCAGGCTGATCCTCTGGATTAAAAACGTATTTGCGCGAGGCTCGTCGCAGAGACGGCGGAGACGCCTACCGAGCTCGTCAAAAAAACGGTAGCCCCTCTACCCAAGGCGCCGAGAGTTTCAATACCTATCGGAATGAAATCCATTCCACTGGATGTGATGACCTCGTACTTTTTCTTCTTTCTTTCATCAGCTTCTTTGGTTATGACACCTGATCCTGACAACCCCGAAGATAAATGACTTGGATACAGTGGATCTACACATGTCACGTCCCAGCATACAAAACGCGCACGTTCCCACGGGGTCACCGTGCCGCCATCCGGTCGTTTTCTGTCGGAGCGAGTTGAACCTGGAGGTTCAAGGCCGCTCGGTACGTGAGCTTTTCTTAGCGCATCTGGAACTATGCTGTTCAGCATTGAATGACGGGCAAAACAGCCAGCGAAACGTGAACAACTCAAGCCATGCGTTCTTAGTCTGTCAACGATTGCACCGCAACGGCACATGTGGGGTTGGCATATTGGAGCTTCTAATCGTAAGGTGATTGCCACTCTTAAGACTTCGTCTGTGAGCAAAGTTCCAGTCGTGGACATTGGAACTGCCTGTAGGAATGCTCCAGACGCGTTTGAAGCTGCAGGACGACTGTACCAGTTTTGTCGTGTTCCATTCGGATTAATTAATTACCAGCAGTCTTTCAGAGAACAATTGACAGCTTCATTGCTGAACAGAACCTCAAGGATGTATTCGCCTATCTAGACGACGTGATAGTATGCAGCCACTCAGCTGAAGATCATGATCGTAATCTGCGCGACTTCCAGAATGTTATTCGCAAATACGGTATGACCATTGATGCAGATAAATCCGAAATTCGGAAACAACAAATTAACCTGTTAGGTTATGTCATTACTTTCGGCGAGATACGACCAGACAATGATCGCATACAAGTCCTCAAAGATATGGAACCACCGTCTACGTCATCTGAAAAGAAGCGGGTACTCGGGTTGTTTGCCCACTATTCCATGTGGATTTGTAGTTTATCTGAGAAAATTCGACCGCTTATAATATCCGATTCATTTCCATTGTGTGACGACGAGTTACGGGCATTCAATGATCTCATACAAGAAATTATGATGGCAACAATGGCTAACATCGATGAACAAAATATGTTTACGGTCGAGACAGATGCATCGGATTCATGTATCGCGACAGTGTTGATACATGAAAACCGACCAGTTGCATTTTTCTCTAAAACCTTATAAGATGGAGCTAAACATTACGCCGCTATAGAGAAGGAGGCTCTAGCTATTATAGAGAGTATTAAACATTGGAGACACTACTTATTGGGTCGTCATTTTGAAATTATAACAGATCAACAAAGCGTGGCGTTCGTTTACTCAAATAATCGAAGTTGCATAAAGAACGAAAAATTAATCCGATGCAGATTAGAATTGGCACTGTTCAAATTTCACATTACGTATCGTCGCGGATATGATAACATTTTAGCAGACGCAATGTCTAGAGTGCGTTGTGCGGCAATTAAAACGTCCATATCTCAGTTACGTTTAATTCATGATACTCTATGTCATCCTGGTATTACACGATTGACACACCTTGTCCGCTCACGCAACCTGCCATTCTCGACCGATGAAGTTAAGCGCGTAGTGGGGGACTGTGCGGTGTGTGCTGAAATTCGACCGTCATTCCATCGTCCTCCTTCCATTTCTCTGATTAAGGCTACGTAATCATTTGAAAGAATATCAATCGATTTTGAGGGACCCATGCCATCAACTTCTAGAAATCGTTAGTTGCTTGTAATGGTGGACGAATTCTCGCGGTTCCCGTTTGGATTCGCTTGTCCCAATATGTCGACCAAAACGGTGATAAAGTGTCTGAGTCAGATATTCGCACTATTCCGTACATCCTCGTTTGTAAATTCCGATAGGGGAACTTCGTTCATGTCCAGCGAATTATCTGATTATTTATGCAGAAACGGTGCTGCCTGTAGCAGAAGCACACCTTACAACCCCCTAACAATGGTTAGGTGGAGAGATATAACGGAATTCTATGGAGAACCATCGAACTTGATCTTCGAACTTGTCGACTGCCCATCGAGCATTGGGAAAGTTTCCTTTCAACTGCGCTTTACTCAATTCGTTCTCTCCTATGTACTCAAACAGGAGAAACTCCTCACGAAAGGTTTCTGAGATTCCAACGCCGTTCCTATACTGGATGGAGTATTCCGACATGGCTACTTTCTTCAGGTCCCGTGCTATTGAAGAAACAAAATCGCACGAGCAAGTACGATCCTTTAGTGGAGAGGGTCGATCTAATTAATGACAGTCCATATTACGCCCTCGTCCGCTATAGTGATGGACGCGAATCGACAGTGTCGACTAAACAACTTGCTCCGTGTATCGAGGATCATGGACCATGTGATATGTTTAATGGTAGGGTTTATAAATATATGGACGCGTTTAATACGGATGAAGAGACATACACGGAAAGGAACAAAATCCAACTAAGTACCAGTCCTGATCCGATCAACAAGGAGTTCACTATATGTACTCCAGACGATCAACATACTGAGGAGTTGGTCGAAGGTCATCATAATACACGTGATCACCAGTTCAATTTGAATAAGAATGTCCAGGATACGACCGACTATAGGAATCCAGAGGAACATGATCAAGACTAACAACACGATGAGATATCAACCACATATAGACAAACGGACTCGAATGTCGATGTATTTCGCAGCAACCGAAGACGACGAGAAAGACCCAAGTATTTGGATGACTACGTAGTGGAGGAGAATGACATATGTTAAGAACACTAACTTTTATTATGTTTTGTAGATTGTTTAATAAAGCTCCCGTTAGTACAAGTAATTACCGTATTTTTATAAAGATGCTAACAGAAGTTAGCGAAATACCAAAAATGATTTCTGCTCTTCTTTGATCCAGTTCCGATAATTATTTATCAATAATGGATTAGTATCAATTATTTAAAAACTTTAAATTCTATTAAAGTTTTTTTATTAAAGCAATTTAATGATATTAATTCATATCATACTAAGTGACTGCATTCTCGGTAGTCAGTTTAATACCTTAAATTTATATATCATCCATGGCTTATTTTACTCGTAAGAGATCCAATTTCATAAACACTATTCCTAACCAAAATCCAAAATCATAAAGTATCATAAACTCTGTTGCTCGTGTTTTCTTTTGTTTTCGTCGCTTCGACTATATCTCCCATAACTTTTCGTTCTATATTATCTCATAATTAACCTTCGTGTTTAATTTCGTTTGCGTGTTGTTACCTTTCGCCTTCTATTTTGTCACTCACCATCCTACTTACACCTTGCTTATCGTAATGATTCGCGTTCTGCCCTCTTGTCTATGCGATCAAGTAATTATCTACTTCTCCACGTCCCTCAGCACTTAACCAACTATGGGCGACGCTATTTTATTGTCGCTGCTCCATTTGCCTGGAATTATTTACCAGCATACGTCCTATTTTCCTCGTCGCTTCCACGCTTTTGAAAAAACGTCTACGTTCTTGCACAATGGCTCCTCCTTCACAATAAATCAAGAAATGCACTTCCTCAACATATGATCCAACTCACAATTCTTCATACCTCTTTAATGAAACCACTTAACATTTTTTTCCTCCCCCCAACGCTTTGCCGCATTCCACTCTTCTTCTTTATCTTCAATATAGTTGCTTCAAGTTCATCAACATTTTAAGTTTACTTTCTATTTTTTGTTTTCTTGTTTGTTCATTTTCTTCAACGTTGGCTTGTTGTAAGGATCACTATAAATAAATAAGTAAATTGTCACTATAAATAAATAAGTAAACCAAAATCCAGTGTTTTGTTAGATTTTCACAAAATATTTCGACCGTTTGTTTCAGCATTGATACTCATGTACAAATTATTTACGGGAAATGATCTGCTTCGTAAATCAACGAGAATTTTGTGGATTGACAGTCAGGTACATGCACAGACCTTATCAAAATCTACCGAATGCCGGTCCGTTAAAGCTTACGACCAGCATTCCAATAAACACATATATGTATATTGTTGTTTCTGTAACGATCAATGCACTCGAACAGATTGTGAGCCTACTTTGAATTTAAGCAATCGAGAGTTGCGTGTTTCTTTTGAGTATGATGTTCTAGTATTTACAAACTGTGCTAGCATTTTAGAAAATAAAAACCTTGATGTTACAAGACACGTTGATCCTCACGTGTTCGATGACAGCTCTTATAAAACGCAAGGATTCAAACACTCTGCCTTCTATTTGCACTACTCACAACAGGGCTTTAAAACTTTGAATTCCATTGATAGGATACTTGGTATTGTATTTATGCTAATGGTATTGATAGCCAGTAATTTTAAAGTGATGTACAAAGTAATGAATTTTGACTTGTTTTCTTATCTCTTATACTTGCTCGACTCTACTTTTAAGTGGCTCGGTAATAATCCTGGAGGTTTGAAGCTACATAATCAAACCATCGAAGTCGTGGCATATTACTGTGCATATATTCTAAAGATATGGTATAGCGTGATAAAACTAATATTCTCTTATCCAGTAATTCTAGTACAGTGTCTATCTGCATGTAGTGCCATAACTGGAATTTGCTTGGTAATTTCGTTGTTCAGAGACTTGTTGTTTATTTTTCAATTTTATATATTTATATTTCAACTTTATAGTTCTAAATTGTTACTCCTGACATACACACTGCTTAAAAGTCTTATTCATACGTTCATACGAGGACAACGTAATCCTCGGACAGGCATCGAAGATCCGACCAATTGGTTTTATATTGATGAACTCATTATGTTTGCTTTGGCATTGTTGATATGTCTATTTTTACTACCGACATTAATTGCTTTGCATTTGACCTTTTTGGTTTATCGACTTATTTTTGTATCTTGTGACTGGCTATTGACGTCTTGTCTGTACAAACCTATTTTAAAACACTCTTCGGTCGTTGAGGAATGTGATTTCGAAATAGCTGAATTAAAACTTCAAAAATTGACTATTCTTGAAGAATTTTGCACTCTTAAGAATATAGAAATTTGCTTGTTGCACAATCAACTCATTGATCAATCCATACAAAATAAAGTAATGGTTGTTCATGATTATCCGGCAAAATACATTCTCTTAAATATTGTACGTCTAAGAGAGATATCATGCAAAATTTACAGATTTTATGTTTAACTTCTTTCTTATAGCAACCCGTTGCCGTTAATTTCTACAAAACATTTAAAAGTTTGAAACTTATGTAACATGGGAGCGATTTTAGGTGTTTGAACTTTTATAAATTTTACAACTTTAATATCAAATGTTTTAAATAAAATGACTATTTCTCGTCTAATGATATCTGATAATCTAGTAACTTATAATCAAGTAAATTAATAATAGTTTAAATTGATGTTAATTTAATGTTTTTATCTAGACAAATACATTTTCCATTATGATAATATTTTGTTGATTTATAATTTTACGATTTTATGATTTATTAGTATTAAATTATTATCATATTATTATACAATTTATGTTTAAATCAAGTTTAAAATTAAAATATTAATTCAAAATAAAAATTAATTTTTATGAATTATATAATCAATAATTGACGATATATAAGAATAAAGATTAGAGGTTATCAGGAATAACTACTATGCTGTCATGTTTCGGCTCCTTTTCCTCGACACAACATAGCAGCAAAGCCAAATAAATGCTGATGACGTATATCATCTCATGAAATTTGACTATCTAGTATCTTATTCTAATACAAAATATATTATTTATTCAAATGATGCTATTACATCTAAGCAGCTTCTTTTTCGTTTACTCTCTTCATTTAAATAACATATCAGCGATTCCAAATACATGCTAGTTACGTATTTCCTCTGATGAAATTTGATTATCAATTATCTTGTTCTAATACTAAATATATTTATTATCCATCCATAAAGATTTTATGCTTAAGAGTTTAAATTTATTTTTAATATTATTGTGTTGATTTATATATTTTACTATTTTCTGCTTGATGTTATTTTTATAGTAACCTAGTTTAAAATATGTATCTATTAAATTATTTAAATGATTTTGAATAAAGCCAATATCATTACATATTGTTGCAATTCTTAAAATTTCATTATTTAATGTATTATATTTTATATTATATGGTATGCATGAATGCTCATGCAAAAATATGTTTCTTGTAAATTTAAATATGTCATCTTTACGATATAAATTAATAGTAGTTTTAGTTAATGTTAATTTAATGTTCATATCTAGATATACACCTTCTTTATCATTAATATTGGTTTTGTTAAAAATGAGGCTTTTTGGATAAATTTGTTCACTAATTGAATATAAATTATTAGAATTAAATACACATATATCATCAATGTATCGAAGCATATATTTCATATATTTATATAGCTTATAGTTTTAGGTTTCGGCCTCTAACTCCTAATTTCTTAACAAAACATAGCAGCGGGGCTACCCAACATAGCAGCGGGGCTAAATACATGCTAATGATGTATTTCCTCTGATAAAACTATCTAGTATCTTATTCTAATACAAAGTATATTATTTATTATCCATCCATAAAGATTTTCCGCTTAAGAGTTTAAACTTATTTTTAATATTAATGTGTTGATTTATATATTTAATAATTTTCTGCTTTATGTTATTTTTACATTAATCTAGTTTAAAATATGTATCTATTAAATTATTTAAATTATATTGCAGAAAACTCACATCATTACATGTCAATACGTAAATTTTCGTTATTTAAAATTATTAAATAACTTTGTTAGGAATTATCATATGCACTCCAAAACATTGTTTTTAAATTATTTCAAAGATTCTGGCATTCGTAAAATTTCATTATTTGAAATGTATTTGAAAGTTATTCATTATATATACCTTCTTTATCATCAATTTTGGTTTTTATTGTAAGAGGCTTCATAAATTTGATAAATTTGTTTGAAAATTAAAAAAAATTATTTTCACTCAATTTTGTTCAATTAATAATTAACACATATGAGTGAACTATCAATTTATAACACTATATATTCCAGCTGAGTAAGGATAGGGCGAGCATTGCTCGTTTTAACTTTTCTTAGTCTTCATTTTGGAAGATATTCAAGAAGGAAAAATTTGTCTGCTGATAGGATAGAGCCTTGGTTTGAATTGGTAGCATAGGCCTTGAAAAAGTTTTAGAAGAGTTACTATCCTTACATAATTACGGAGCCACTAAATCCCGCCTTGGTGTGACTTCAGGAGTAGGGATCTATCTGCACAGATATTCTAAACTCCTGGGGACCACTTCCGGCCACTTCCAAAGCCCACGCGCCACTCTCCCCTCGGGTCTGCCAGCTTTTGACAGGCAGTCATAGAAAGGAGGTCGCCATCACAATGCTATTAGCCTTCCTATCCGATATTGCTGCCATAAATATTAGCCGACGTGTGCTTTTACCCAAAAAGAAATCGACTTCATGTCCTAAATATCTGCGACCCATTTCAATTCAAAACTCCCTCATTTCCATCTATGAAAAAGCGATTGCACGTAAAATCCGCGACCACTTGAGTAGATGAAATTTAATCCCATCAGATTTTCATTGGTACGTAAAAGATCGTTCGGTCCATTCAGCAATAGGTGAAGTGCATCAGTTTGTCAAGATAACAGTCATCAGCTTGCTGTAGCTGTCTTTCTTGATTTTTCTGCTGCATTTGACCGCATTTCCATTCCTTTTATTATCTCTTCTCTCAGGTACCTTGGGTTGCCTGCGAGAATTGTTAAAGGGTGGAAATATTGTTGTGTCCAAACGATTCTTATATAAAGACGACCTTGATGCACATCAGTTCTACCCTATTAAGGGTGTGCCTCAAGGATCCCCACTTTCTTCAATCTTGTATCTTGCTGCCTCCATTATACTCTACAAAAAATTTAAATGCGATCCACATCTTGTAATATACGCTGATGATACCACAGCCCTGTTCTCTGGACTCAGGTGCAAAGATGTAGTCTATGACATCAGCCTTTTATTTTTAAATTTAAAAGACCAGCTACCCATTTCCAATCTTGTTCTCAACTCCTCTAAATCGCATGTGTTTAAATTATTTAAATTATATTGCAGAAAACTCACATCATTACATGTCATTTTATCATTACATGTCATTTTATTTGAATAGCATACATTTTATTTATGGGTACGTAAAAAATTGCTTGGTCCATTCAGCAATAGGTGAAGTGCATTAGTTTGTCAAGATAACAGTCATCAGCTTGCTGTAGCTGTCTTTCTTGATTCTTCTGCTGCATTTGACCGCATTTCCAAATAAGACATTTCATCAAATACAATATATACTATTCCATATAATATTCTATTATAACATGTTATTTTGAAAACGAAATTAAAATCAGTAATTATTGTCAGTCATTAAACTCAGTAATCATATAGTTGCTATTGATTATCCCAATTAGATTCATCTTCGAATCATTTCGCTTTTTTAAATTCTAATGGATCATATTGTGGTTGGTCACAATTTGATTAAATTATCTGTAATCTGGACGATAAATGATTTTTTTATTTTAGAATATTTTGCTATAGCCCACCTGCATTTCAAATAATTTGTAAGACTATAAAAATAGAAAAAATATCGTTGGATACGTAGGCTATCATTTTTATGCCAGCCACATCTATTTCAGCCAATCGATTAATCAATATTTTAGTAAATGTGATAGAATTGTGATTTAAATGTAAACTGAAAACTTTGATATTTAAATTATGAAATTTTAAATTAAATGTTAAAGAGTTGAGTTTAGTGAGCTAAAATGACAGAATAGAATATAATTTAGAATATAATATATTTTATGTGGCAAATGTGGTCCACTAATAAAAAAAATCAACTTCAGTATGTACATTGGCAAAAATTTAATATATAATATTAAATTTACCAAATAAAATTTATAAAAAGTTATTGGACCTGGATCAAATAATTGATCCAGCTCTAATAATTCTTTATCAATAATGGATCAGTATTAAATATTTAAAATATTGAATAAATACTGGATAAACATACTGGATGAATATTCTTATAAATATATCGAACGTAAATACTAAGATTATTTTATAAAATCAGCCAATTTTACCAAGAAAATGGAACTATAGATGCACAATATTAAATCAATTTGTTAAAGGCTTTTAGAAAAATCAACTTTAGTACTGTACATTGTCAAGAATTAATATATAAATTTAAATTTACTAAAAATTTATAAGTTTTTAAATTTATTAAATTTATAAAAAGTTATTGGAGATGGATCAAATAATTGAGCCAGCTCGAATAATTCTTTATAAATAAAGAATTTTTGATAATTCCATTGGATCTGCATTAAATAATTGATCCAGCTCTAATTTAGTAACAAATCATAATAATATATTTTATATCTTAAGTTTTCAATTTTTGATTTTCAAATTTACCGCATCTATATGTGGTACCGTATAATATGGATTTAAAGTAAGAATTTGATTATGAAATTATTGTTAAATAGTATATTGACATTCTAATTCTTGAAATTATTTAATTTAAAAATAAAGCAGAATATTATTTTTAATATCTTACGTTTTCAAATTTACTGCGACAGAATAAATTTACAAGAATTTGAATATGCAATTATTTTTAATTAGTTGACACACTTATTTAAATTAGAGAATAGAATTTATGTGGCAAATGTGGACTGAGGTATACCGATAAATAAAAATAAAAAAGAAAATTAAATTCAGTACTGTACATTTGCAAGAAATGTGTAAAGAATGCAATATATCAGGTTTATCGTTAGCATTACCGACAATGAATTTTGATTTTAATGGGCAAGATATAGACGCCAAAAGGACCGATGTGAAATAACGAAAGATAAGGTCAGTGCAGCTGGGGGAGGAGTTGGATTGAAAGGAGCTGTTTAAAGGTGCGAAATGAAGAATATGAGCAAATGCCAACGGAAGACGGTTCAATGCTAGGGATACAGAAAATTGTATGCGCTGAGGCCCTTATTAAAAAATAAAAGTTTAAAAAGAAAACATTGAATTTAACTCTATATTACTCTACATTTAGAACCTGGAGTCGATTTGTAATTCTATTAATTTGTAAGTCGATTTCCTATTTTGGTTTTCAAATTTACTGCGACAAAATAAATTTACAAATAAATTTAAACGGAGAATTTCAATATGCAATTATTTTTAACTTATAATAATAAAGATTTTCTTAATAAAGTGATACATAGAGTAGAGTGAATAAATAATGTCAATGACAGTTAAAAAGACAAGTCAAATCGAAGGTTCATCGTCATAACAACTGTAAAGTCTTCTCTCTTCACGACCTCAGGTCCTTTACGATCTGAGACTCACAGCCAATCCACCACGACGCCATTCGACTGAACCACCCGGAGTCTTTAACCCCTTCCCGAAGAGTCGAATCGAGGCGGACTATGCTGTGTAAACGCGAGATGAGCAGTTTAAGAAACCTTAGCCTTTGTTCTGGAGACCGTCCTCTAGAAAAGAAGACTAATCCTGAGATAGCCCTAGTGCCCCAGAGGCGCAACTGAGTTTTCACTTTCAATGACAGATGCTGGGCCCGCTTCAGGGCCCAGCATCTGTGAATAAGATAACCGTTCCTGGCTCTGCGAAGTGCTGCATTAATCCAACGACCAGTTCTGTCGTTGAAGTCACCAAGTACCATGTTATAGCCGCTATCGATGATCCTATATAGGAGGTCACGGTTCTTGTGAATCTCCCGTGGACGGATGTAGACATTGGCTAGAATGAGGCGTTTACCGTTCTTTCAGAGTGAACCTACTAAACAAAACATGGCTGGACAAGAATAGTTTAGAAAACGGGACGATCTTAGGGAGCATTTATCTAAGTTTAAATACCTTGAGATGAAGAGGAGTGAGGTGGGATTATGTACGGAGTATAGTGGGAACACATGTTCTTAGGGATGAATAGAGTACTGTCTTGGGGGAGACGAATAGACCGCGTATCCTGGAGGATTATAACATCTGCATCTCTACCAGATAGAAGTCTAAGGGCAGAAGCTCCTCCCGAATTCCACTGAAGAATATTCAGTGAAAAAGGCTCACGAGTACTCTGCATTGTGTTTAGTTAGTTGGGTGGGATTACCTTAACCCTAGATAAAGCTAAAGGGGGAAGGATTACCCCTCCACCACTAGCGCCATCCAGAGTGGGCACTTGCCCACGGGCATTATCTTCATTTTCATGGAGGCCTTTTTTCCCGCTTTTGAAGCTTTCCAATCTTTATGGGGGGGACGGCGTGAGCCGAGGCCCCCTTTTCTCGGATTCTGCAATTGCTTCCTTTGTAATTTGAGGCGAGGCGTAAAGTCCGTAGCCAAGGCCGAAAACAGATCTTTTATACGTTTTAAAGCTGCTTGAATCTTGCTATCAGTGATTATCCAAAGCTCTGTATCAGACATTCTCGCGGCAACATTGGAAAAAGAATTGTCTTTTTTATGCGGCAATCTGTCGATTGTTAATTGAGAAAGAATTTTTTAAGCTCTAAATTCAGGACACTTGCGTGACCAGGCGGGGAGGGCACTTCCGCAATTAGAGCACAATGGGGAGACATGCATCTCTCCCCTGACTCAAGACTATGGCCCAAGCCACATATACCATAGCTCTTGGGTAAGGAGCAGCTAGAGGACCAGTGTCCCCAAGCGTGGCACTGGTTGCAGTGTGGATAAGTGAAATTATCCATTGATATAACTTCGAACTTTAGATTAAACCCCATAACGTGGTTTGCGTTAGACTTATCTAGAATTTTGGCATGAACAATTATAGCCGAGCCGAAACTTATCGGTAAGGGATGTCCACTCTTCCCTATGGGTGGACGTAGGGTTAATAGTTTGAATTTAGACTTTAATTCCGCGAAATCTTAATCATCCAGGTGGGTTGGTAAATTCGAAATTTTTAAAGATGCCATAATAGGTTTAACATTTATTGTTCCGAGGTCTTTAAAATTTTCATAAAATAAAGCAACATACTCATCAAGAATATCTGGTGATACAAATGAGACCTTAATCTCTGATTCGAAAAATATTACTGAATGAAATATGATTCGATTTTCGTATTTTGCAGCATATTTTTTAGAAAGATTCTGAACAGGTTGTTTCTCGCTTATGGCTGAGTCAGCGTGACAATCGCTAGATTATTTAGTTTTGGGATTGGGGGAGTACCCCCTCACCCAGAGAAAAAAACAAACCTTACTGACATTGTCTTCTGCGGAAACCGAAGTTTTACCATCAATTTCGTCTGTTCCAACTTCTTTTTTGCAAGAATTATAGTACATTTGTTGAATCATTTGAAGCTCCGAGGTGCACACTTGCATTGTACTTTTACTGCAACAAATTTTTAATAATTTCAATTTTAATAATTGTTGACACACTTATTTAAATTAAAGAATATAATTTATGTGGCAAATGTGGACTGAGGTATACCAATAAATAAAAATAAAAAAGAAAATTAAATTCAGTACTGTACATTTGCAAGAAATGTGTAAAGGATGCATTATATCAGGTTTATCGTTAGCATTACCGACAATGAATTTTGATTTTAATGGGCAAGATATAGACGCCAGAAGGACCGATGCGAAATAACGAAAGATAAGGTCAGTGCAGCTGGGGGAGGAGTTGGATTGAAAGGAGCTGTTTAAAGGTGCGAAATGAAGAATATGAGCAAATGCCAACGGAAGACGGTTCAATGCTAGGGATACAGAAAATGGTATGCGCGGAGGCCATAATTAAAAAATAAAAGTTTGGAAAGAAAACAGTGAATTTACTCTTCATTACTTTACATTTAGAATCTGGAGTCGATTTGTAATTGTTGAAATTCTTATTTTATTTTAATGAAATAGAATTTATTTATGTGGCAAATGTGGATTGAGCCATATACAGGTCCACCAATAAATAAAAATAAAAAGAACATTATATTCAGTACTGTACATTTGCAAGAAATGTGTAAAGGATGCAATGTGTTAGGTTTATCGTTAGCATTACCGACAATGAATTTTGATTTTAATTGGCAAGGTATATATGCCAGAAGGACCGATGTGAAATAACGAAAGATAAGGTCAGTACAGCTGAGGAGGAGTTGGATTGAAAGGAGCTGTTTAAAGGTGCGAAATGAGGAATATGAACGAATGCCAACGAAAGGCGGTTCAATGCTAGGGATCTAGAAAATGTTATGCGCGGAAGCCATAATTAGTGCAATATCTAGGAATGGCTAAGAGACATGTATGACTGGATAGTAGAGTTAAAGAAGAAATATGAACTGAGTTGAGGAAAGAAGTTTAATATAGGATGGTGAGTTGTATGCACTGAAACGAAAAACAAGAAATAGCGAATTCTGACGCGTTGAAAAATGCTTGGCCAATATAACAGATCACATGATTATATATTTACCTGCAAGTGCAGAAATGTAGAGTCATAAAAATGTAAAATATTCTTTATAAACAATTTTATCCATAAAAATCTTAAAGTTTCAAAAATGTATTAATTATCATGTTCTATTCATCTTCATTAACGGAAACCTTTTTCGACTGACTTCTCAGTCGAATTCCGTTCAAATATTTATCAACTTCTGATGAAGAAAGAAGCACATAACATTCTTTGCTCTTTATTTCATTTTTGAATTTTGTTGGCGATTCGGGATACCAACCGGATTTTATCTTTTGGAAATGCTTTTCTCTGCTATTCAAGTAATTATTGCATTCAAATGGTGTGCTCAGATATACCTTTTTCATTGGCGGCGTTCGTAATTCGCAATACTTGTTGAATCTCTTATTTATGCGATTTCTAGACTTTTTACTGCGAAGAATGACCCCAAGAGGACTTTGTGGTACACTAAATAAGATATATTTTAATAAGAATCACAAATTTAATTTATTTAATCACAAATTGTTAATATCTGAATACAACAATTAAATTGCCTCTTTTAATTAATTATATTAAATTGTAATTATAATTTTATAATAAATTATCTCTAATTGAGGATGTGCTTTTAACTATTTGACACACTTATTTAAATTAGAGAATAGAATTTATGTGGCAAATGTGGACTGAGGTATACCAATAAATAAAAATAAAAAAGAAAATTAAATTCAGTACTGTACATTTGCAAGAAATGTGTAAAGGATGCATTATATCAGGTTTATCGTTAGCATTACCGACAATGAATTTTGATTTTAATGGGCAAGATATAGACGCCAGAAGGACCGATGCGAAATAACGAAAGATAAGGTCAGTGCAGCTGGGGAGGAGTTGGAATGAAAGGAGCTGTTTGAGGTGCGAAATGAGGAATATGAGCGATTGCCAACGGAAGACGGTTCAATGCTAGGGATCCAAAAAAATGGTATGCACGGAGGCCCTTATTACAAAATAAAAGTTTGGAAAGAAGACAGTGAATTTAACTCTATATTACTCTACATTTAGAATCTGGAGTCGTGTAATTGTTTAAATTGGTTTTTTATTTCAAATTTTACTTCAATTTCACATTATCGACGTTCAAGCATATTATTATTTTTCATACAAATATTTCATAGCATTACACTTTTGACATGTGATTTAGTTTTATAACACTTTTTATATTTTGAAATGTGATTATTTTTTTACGATACTTTGTATATTTCAGCTTATGACCTTAACAGCATAACTATCTCTGAGTGGTTAGAAATTAAGTGATATCTCTGAGTGGTTTGAAATGTGATTTAATTTTATAATATACTTTTTATATTTCAGTTTATTACCTGAAGAGCATAATTATATCTGAATGGTTTTATTACACTGAGAATGTTGAATCGTTAAAATTTTTAATGTCCCACATTAACATATTTTGTTAATTAATGTATTTTATACAATTTATATTTATATCAAGTTTAAAATTAAAATTTTAATTTAAAATAAAAATTAATTTTTATGAATTATATAATCAATAATTGACGATATATAAGAATAAAGATTAGAGGTTATCAGGAATAACTACTATGCTGTCATGTTTCGGCTCTTTTTCCTCGACACAACATAGCAGCAAAGCCAAATAAATGCTGATGACGTATATCATCTCATGAAATTTGACTATCTAGTATCTTATTCTAATACAAAATATATTATTTATTCAAATGATGCTATTACATCTAAGCAGCTTCTTTTTCGTTTACTCTCTTCATTTAAATAACATATCAGCGATTCCAAATACATGCTAGTTACGTATTTCCTCTGATGAAATTTGATTATCAATTATCTTGTTCTAATACTAAATATATTTATTATCCATCCATAAAGATTTTATGCTTAAGAGTTTAAATTTATTTTTAATATTATTGTGTTGATTTATATATTTTACTATTTTCTGCTTGATGTTATTTTTATAGTAACCTAGTTTAAAATATGTATCTATTAAATTATTTAAATGATTTTGAATAAAGCCAATATCATTACATATTGTTGCAATTCTTAAAATTTCATTATTTAATGTATTATATTTTATATTATATGGTATGCATGAATGCTCATGCAAAAATATGTTTCTTGTAAATTTAAATATGTCATCTTTACGATATAAATTAATAGTAGTTTTAGTTAATGTTAATTTAATGTTCATATCTAGATATACACCTTTATCATCAATATTGGTTTTGTTAAGAATAAGGCTTTCTGGATAAATTTGTTCATTAATTGAATATAAATTATTAGAATTAAATACACATATATCATCAGTGTATCGAAGCATATATTTCATATATTTATATAGTTTATAGTTTTAGGTTTCGGCCCCTAACTCCTCTACCCAACATAGCAGCCGGGCCAAATACATGCTAATGATGTATTTCCTCTGAAATAACTATCTAGTATCTTATTCTAATACAAAGTATATTATTTATTATCCATCCATAAAAATTTGCCACTTAAGAGTTTAAATTTATTCTTTATATTATTGTGTTGATTTATATATTTTACTATTTTCTGCTTGATGTTATTTTTATAGTAACCTAGTTTAAAATATGTATCTACTAAATTATTTAAATGATTTTGAAGAAATTCAATATCATTAAATATTGTTGCAATTCTTAAAATTTCATTATTTAATGTATTATATTTTATATTATATGGTATGCATGAATGCTCATGCAAAAATATGTTTCTTGTAAATTTGAATGTGTCGTCTTTACGATATAAATTGATAATAGTTTTAGTTATTGTTAATTTAATGTTCATATCTAGATATATGTATAGAGAATAAAAATTATTAGAATTAAATCCACATATATCATCAATATATCGAAACATATCTTTCATATATTTATATTGTTTAGATTTTGTTTTTACACGGTTATGAACAAATTCATATTCTAAAGCTTGAAAGCAAGCTTTAGAATATGGGCTACTATTACCTACAATTGGAACCCATTTTACTTTTCTAAATATAGATTTAAATAGTATATATAATCTTGTCTAAATATATTTTAATAATTTTGATTTATTAAAATATTTAAGGATTCTATTAATTCAATTTTATCCGTATATTTATATTTACTTGATGGTTTAATTTTTGTTAGATAGGCGTTATAATTATTATAACATATATATGTATATCTTTTTCCGAATATAAGGTTAATTAATTTAGATTTCTGTTTATTCAATTTTATCCGTATATTTATATTTACTTGATGGTTTAATTTGTGTTAGATAGGCGTTATAGGCGTTAATTATTTGAATAATTACTTAAATTGTTCAAAGCTTTTCTGAAAGTCACATATAATGCTAAATAAAGTTGTTTTATTATTTATCTGATTCAAAAGCCAGTGATATTGACGTGGTGACGTAGTTTCAAAACGATTTAATAAAAGTTAATAATTTATAATTTATTCGGTAACAAGTTGATGCTTTCACACAAAAAATTATAGCGAAATTACTTTTATTCTAAAAGTTAATTGTATATTGTATCTAAACACTTTGTAATCGTTACAAACTGCTGTTAACCTTAATATGTATTTAAAAACTGTTTAAGTATAAAATATTGAATTCTTTTGTAAAATTAAGATTACATTGGGCAAATCAGAGATGGTCAAATTCTAATAAGACAGTATGATCTACTTTCCATTTTTAATGTAAAATAGTTATATTAAAAACTATTTCTATTATATAAATAAAAATATCGATTAAACTATATAAATTATATCTATTTTATTAGATATAATTTAAATGTATAAATATATTTATATTTATAATATAATAATTTTAGTTTATAGTTTCTAAAGAAATAACATTTGGATGTAACGAAGTATTTAACACGTAATTGAATAGCATAGATTAAATGTCTATTGTTCTTACTTTGTTATTTTACTTTGTTAATAATCCTAAAATGTGTAACAATATTTTTTAGCATTTTCAGACTCTTCTACAAATCAGCGAGCCAACATTTTCAATCAGTAATCACAAATTCTATCGAAAAGTTCAATCACCCAAATTTACAGTAATTAACTTGAAGTTTTATATACAAATTTTATTGAATTGAAAAGCCATACCCAGCAAATGAAAATTGAATTTACTTTCCATATTTCGACAGAGCAAATCTATCATCATGAGTATAAATTATAATCCTTCGCTATGCAATCAGAAAGTTTCAACCACTCAAAGATTTGATATTAGTTGCAGTAAAAGTATTTTTTCACGTTGATACATTTGTAAAATTTATGATTTAATACGATATTTTTTGAAATTATATAAAAAATATTTTTAATATTTAAAATATAAATAATTTTAATTAATTATATTTTAATATATAATTTAATAAACATTAGATTTATTTTCAATATTCCTACAGAATATTTTGACATCATCAAAAAATACAATTGCAAACAGTAGATTATGTAATCAGAGTTTCAACTGTTCTGATTATAGTTTAAATTTTCATATTACTTAAGCCACTGATTACATAAAGTTATATGAGCTTGATGATGCCAGATTTGTTATGTCAAAATAGGTCAAAATATTATGATATATTATGATATATTAAAATAGGTCAATAATTACGTCAATATATTTAAAGTAAATCCAGTTTTAATTTACTCGATATGGCTTTTTAATTCAATCTTATATTTATGTATATAATATATAATATTATATACAATATACTTGTATTAAATACAAAAACAATATTTTTGTATTATATTTGTATATTTTCGTTTTATTTTTTATTGTTTTGAGGTGTATGTTTTCTCCATTTTTTTGCTCGCCATGTCTTTTTTAATTCATTATTCTATATAATATATATTTTCAAAATCCTTGAATTGTAATGAGACATGTTGGCTTTTTATTTTATTAAATTTAAAAGCCATACCAGCAAATGAAAATTGAATTTACCTTTAATATTTCAGCAGAGCAAATCTGCCATCATCATGCATATATCATTGCAATCCTTTGATTATGCAATCAAAAAGCTTCACTAGCTTTCTTATTAAATTTTTTATAAAAAAATATTTTTTTTATTTAAAAATTAAATTTTTTGGTTAAAAAATATGTGATTATTAGAATATGATTTATATGATTATAATATTATAATATTATTATATGATATTATACGATTATTCTGATATTTCGTTGTTTGGCACCGCAGTCGTGACAAAGTGAACGAGTTTATCATAATAATGTAATGGGTTTAGAATTTCAAACCAAATTCAAAATATAAAAATTAAACGTTTCCTCTATATTTCGTTCTCTGACCGAGAACATTGTCAAGAAAAAATCGTAATAACAAAACTAAGTAAATTAAAAAATGTATAAAATAAAATTATTTTGAAAATTCAAGATAATTCAAGAAAATTCAATTATTTTGAAAATCACTTGTTACATAACAAGTGAGTTATCTTATGAAAGAACTCGTCACCAACTATAGTGTCTGGTGATGTTTCACCGATTGGGCCTACATTGGCGCACTTACATATGCAAAAGGTCTAAGAAGAAAACAGAAGTCTCTGGAGTATTCATCCAATCACATACTACCGCTATATATGATATTTTCGTTATTTATTTATTCTGATCAAATCAGTCTAAGACGAATTCATTACAAAACATTTTTAGAAATATATCAATCCTTATCTGTATTTTAAATTTTGAAATATCCATGAACAATCAGGTGCATGAACACAAACAATAAATTATTTTGAAATTTTCAGAAAATAGCACGGTTTGTGTTAATTTCTAAAGATGTTGTCGTTGATTTCGATTGTTGTCGTTCAACAATACCTTATTGTTCCTGGATATTTCGAAATTTATAAGTGATTATATTAATAAGTGTAATGAAATTTGTATAGTATAATTTTTATTCTACTATATTCTACTTCCTGCCCTCCACGTCAATATGGAATATGCAGGAAATATTTGCTTTTTCAAATATCAGAAAACTTATAATATTTTTGACTAGTCATGCTTAAAACCTTTTTATTATCAGCGATTCAAATGTTTAAAAAATATTGAATTTATATTATTTCGACAGAACAAATATGCGATCTTCAAGAATATTTAATTGTAATCAAGAACTTGTAATCAGAAAGGTTTACTCTGAAAGGTAGCGAAACCTTAAATCACATATATGCACTCATTTGAATTATCTAAAGTGGGAGTTATGTGTTCGATCATTTCAGTTATATATACGTAAAAGCTGATAGATAAAAATTCTTTTATACAAAAGAATTTAATGTAAAAAATTAGTATTAAATGTTGTGAATTCGATTTGTGGGCAAGTACAAATGTTTTTCAAACAGCTATGTCATCCTTATATTTATAAACGTAATTAAGGTACCATTTTTATGAATTAATGATCAATTACATTGAATTCGATAACGATCAAAAAGTAAAAATTGCCAAAACGTGATAGACATAATTAGCTAGATGAAGTAAGTGTCTCAAGTTAATATAGTCAGTTAGATGGATGACTTAAGCAGTCAGTTATTATCTACTTAAGCAGTTATTATTGAACAATCAGTTATATGAAGAACGCTGTCTTTCAATCAAAATCTTAACAATTTCGCGATGATAGAATGTTGGTATATCGTCAGTTAGATGAAAGTGCTCAATAGATGAAAGTACTCAAACAGATGCTCATGCATCTATTTGTAGTGCGCCATCATGGCTTATCACTTATCCTCCGATAAACAACGGAACAATATTAAACAACGCAGTCTTCAGAGACGCAACCGCAAATCGATACAGCTAGTGATGCTCCAAAGCGTTGATCTTGCCGTCAATTAAACTAAGCGGCACATACGTTATCTTGTAAACTTTCGTCACTTAAACATAATTGCGTCATTGGCTTGCTAGCTAAAACAGTACGATGAGTGTAAGTTAAGGGTTTAGCGGTTTCTCTCCAATTGTGGACAGCGTCGTGTCTCTTTGCGGCCGCAAATCGCGAAGGTTGATTGAAGCTGGTCCGTCGCAGTCGCTGTCCTTCCTCCACAGGCTATTGTAGTGCTCGTTGCAGTGATATGAAATGTTAAGCTCCGTCGCATCAACTTCGATTTCCCGATTCGCTTCAAAACTGTTTTCGCTAGCGCTCTTGTGGTCCAACAAAGAAGGAGCCCGGCCCTCTGTTATGTGAAGGGCATGTAAAGGATCCTGGCTAGAATCCTAGCTGATCGTTCTGCTGTTAATAATTCATGGCATAATTCCTTCCTGGTGATGACAATGGAAATGCCTTTGAGGAGAGCAAAAGCCACCAGTGCCTCATTTCTGGCGAACACACACGGTTTGCGAAGTTGCGCGATCGACATTGAACTAAAACAGTCACGAAAGTTTCATCATTGTTTACGTTGAGCCCAAATTACAACCTCTAAGTAATGGATAGAAATGCTTGTTATGACATTGCGTGTAACGGTATTTATTGTGGCAATACTGAACTTAGAAATGTGTATTTTTAATTTGTGTACATCAAATGTCGAAAATCGATTGACTCCGCTTCCAGTTTGCACGCACAACGTAAATATGATTAGGTGTATGTGATTAATTGAGCATTTGGCGTTTATACGTTTATATTGTCGAGTTCATCCGGCAATAGACCTTATGTTAATTGATATTTGAAAATAATCGCATAAAAACTGACCAAAAAACGTGCAAATGTCAAGCTCCTCCAGCCACTAAGAATGATACACGTATGTGGCTTATCAATGATCATTAGAATGACGTGATCCGCCATGCTACGTCCAATAGAAACCAATAGAATAATCAATTAAATAAAAATTTTATTAATTTTATTATTAATTCTATTTAATTAATCAATTAAATAGAATCATCAATTAAATATTTGGCAAACCAGATAAACTCTGAAATAACAATTTAACATTTCTTTGTGTTATTTAGTAATATATATAATAATATAATATATATTAAAACATATTATTATAAAAAATTATGTATTTATATGATGTATATATTATACAAATAAAATTTGCTATTAATCTTAATAGAAAATTTGTATGCAAACTTTAATAGACAGAATCAGTAAGATGACTCAAATAATTAACTTAAATAATTGTGAACAATAATCGTACAGCATTTGTCAAATTGGCAATTGACCGACCATCTTTGGTATAAATGTTTTTTATACTTTTTCAATTATAAAACAAATTGGCCAATTAACAGATTGGTTAATTTACAAAACTGTTTATCATTCTATTAATTTCCAATCTGTTAGTCATCATCAACAATGCAGCTACGATGCAGCGGCATTGAAATTTATTTAGCGTAAAGAGAAAGCTGGCTTGAAAAGTAAATACAAATTAAATAAGTTATTTTCTTTCTAAGTTATTGCTTTCTCATTTTGAAAACGCTAGATTCTCTGTTCATTCATATTTAGTCATAGGTTTCTGCTTTGCACATTTTTGACTGATCGCGCTTTCAGAATTTAGCGAACTATCGTTCAATTTCGAAAATAATTCTGAATGTCTAGAAGGAACTATATAATTTATACGAGAGATAATTTCCAGTTTGATCCATATGAGTTCGATTGAATGCGGTCGTTTGTTATATTTAAACATTATTAAAATGTTTGAACAGTTTCCAGTTTATGTTTTTAATGAATGACTAAAATAAGTAGGGATGCTTGTGTTCTTATTAAATAATTTCAATTACAATTATTTAACAGGTTCTATCTAAGCATGTTTTCCTCTTTATATGGGAAGTTCGATGTAAATCAAATTACCGCAAATTTTATATATTTTTACCATAATTTTTTTCTTACCGCATATTATATATACATATATATTATTGAGATTGCATTAAAGATGCTTGATAACTATATATAATATATATTATATATATTATATATAATATTACAGTTATCACAAAAGCAGTCGAAACGCACCCTAACCACTTCATCCGACTGACGATAACTGCTGGGTGGTTAGGAGCGTCTCGGAGTGATACATTAGACTGATGGAGCTGATGATCGAAGTCCAGTTATTTAGCAGCACATATGGATTTAAAATCAATCGTAGCCAGTTTTGACTCCTGAACCACAGTTTCAAGCGAATTTTCGCACTACCAATATATATAATAGAATTTGTTGTTACACCTGCCTTGTGACACCAAATGGTGTACTCGTGAATAAATCATTATATTTCCTCACAAGGAGGCATAAACACCAGGCAGCATTCTATATATCATCATCAGACCAATAAATAGAACTGAATTATTTTCGCAATATTCAAAGTCGCTACGTACACCCAGTCATCTTATGTGTGACGACAAACTTCCACAACGGTATACGCGTTTCGCTCTAACGGAGCTAATCAGTACCGTGACTTCTATAATCATCTATAGGCACCTTAACACGCTTAAACAGTGTTTAAAGCTCTAAAAACCGAACCTCCCTTAATCTGAATCATCGAAGAGAATTTAGCGTAAGCTCTGTGGATGGCAGCGCGTATTGCAGTTTAACCATGCATCAGGCACTAAATTCCTGCTAATAGAAATGCTGTATAACAGATACACCTTCAAGTGTACAAATATATAAAATATAAATTGTTGTTACACCTGCCCTGGAACACCAAATGGTGTACTCATAAATAAATCACTATGTTTTCCTCATGAAGAGGCATAAACACCAGGCAGCATCCTATATATCCTCATCAGACTAAGAAATAGAACCGAGTTATTCTCGAAATATTCAAAGTCGCTACGTATGCCCAGTCATCCTATGTGTGACGACAAACTTCAACAATGGTAGACGCGTTTCGCTCTAACGGAGCTCATCAGTACCGTGACTTCTATAATCATCTATAGGCACCTTAACACACGCTTAAACAGTGTTTAAAGCTCGAAAAACAGAACTATCCTTAATCTGAATCATCAGAGGGAATTTGAATATTGCGAGATTATTGGACTTTGAATATTGCGAGAATAATTCGGTTCTATATATAATAGCATGAAAATGTGATATATATATCACATTTTCATGCTATTTATTATCCAGCAGAAGCTGTCGACTAAGGAAGACTGATACTCGAAAGTTTATTCTCCATATATACTGATATTGCCCTTGATGTTAAATATTTAATGAATATAGTTGTTACAACAGATGATGCAAACCAATTGACCGATTAGAATAGTTAAATAAAACTAAATTTGCGAAATCAGACCCATCTTTAAGTTACAAGGAAAATTTAAGTTACATCATAAAATATCTATTTAAATGTTTGGTGAATTATTATTCAATAATTAATGTAAATGTAAATAAACTAAATAATATTGAAATTCTTCCTGACTAGTTGATTTGTAGATTATATATTTACATTTTATAAAGGAAAAGGTTTATGTCATTCAGTTATTCAAACTTGTTTTCAACAAAGTTTCCAATTTTAAAGTGTTCAATATAACAACTTGGTATTAAATACATAATAACACAAATATATTACGTATTTACGAAATTAATTTACTTACAGCATGGTAATAGCATCATCTGGTGTGCATTTATTATCCCGTCTTTTACGATCCATATTTTTGTTACGAAATTATACTTAATCGTACAAAACAACTGATATTAACAACTTATAGCTCAGTTTTCAATTCTGTTAAGTGAAGAAACGAAGCATTTTCACACCATGTTCCTTTGAACAATACTCTCGAGTAAAAATGGTTAGTTGGTTTGCAACTACTATATAACACATAAAGATTCATATTTATGAATACACAATGTGCTATTGTTGCATAGTATTCTTGCTTGGTTGTCCACGTGATAGAAATAACGTGTACTTTACTTTCTGTGTACATAATTTACACTCAAATGTTCACAAAACAAAATTTTTAAGATATCAGGCGCTGAAATTTATCAAAGTGAAATTCAGAAGCATTCATTAATAGACTTATTGCGCAATAAAGATTAAGTATAATGATGCATTGCAAATTAATCAAATTATATCATTTGCCAAATGAATATGTTCAATTCATCTGGCATAGCCTCATCAAAATACTTTTTTTATAATAATGACAAGCAGTGCAACTAATTTTCTCAAAAGTGGAAACCAATTTTTACTAAAGACCAATACAAGATCAATCTATTTCTATAACCTAAGATATTCGTATTTCGCTAACTTGGCTTAGCAGAAGACAATATAATAAATTAATCTATTATATGTGAATGGTTTTAGGGCCAAACCCAGCCAAAAAACGTTAAAAACGTTTAAGATTTTGTTATCAATATTATTTCATCCACTAATTGTGGACATCGTCAGGATAAATTGTAATTTGCTTGAACACTTATTGTAATTTATAAGTGTTCTTCTTGAACACTTATAAATTTTCTTTTTGAAGAAAATTTATAAGTGTTCTAGCAAATTACAATTTATCCTGACGATGTCCACAATTGGTGGAAGAAATATTCACAAATATTTCAAACCAGCATGTCTCATTCCGATTCAATAATCTACACCATATATTGACTATCAATTTAATAACATTCAGTATATAATGATCCTATACATCTTGCAAGATATAGTGTTATACCTTATTAAACCGGAATAAAGACAATTTTTACTCGAAACGTTTGTTGCTTTATAAATAAAATTGTTGTCCTTTATTCCGATCTGATAAGATATAAGTGTCTTCAAATGACCTGGAGAGCGGTTTGCCGAACAACAATTAAGATCTATATAATATATAATATTATACATTATAATATTTAACATTATATATTATAATTCAATATATATCCATATAAAAGCAGCAAGTCGGAATGGATTGAAGCATATTTCAATATCATATTTAATATAATACTATAATTAATATCTAATTATAGAATGCAAAATGATATAAATTTAAAATATGATATCGAAATATAATTAAACCATTGTTGTTAAGTAGCTATTTATATATATACACTTATTTTTATTTATGTATATACACATTTTCACAAGACATTGTTATTATTAACACAAGACATTAACTATTAATATAATAACATTTTGAATGTTAATTAATTCATAATATTTTATAATAAAATTTTACACATTAGTAAGGTATATAATGATACATGTTACTATATACGCCTAAATGTCCCAATACACCTTTCAGACAAATAATTTTAGATTTATTTAAAGTACCTGCCATTTGATAAGATATCATTTAATTTAATTTGGTAAAATGATTTGTGGAAATTAAGTTCACATTTTGATTGTATATACTTATTACATAGTACCTATGTCAGTAATTTCATTTATTTCTTCTAAAAGGATAAAAGAGAAATATTATAAAAATTAAGGATATATTAGCTGGGAAATATGTTAGAGGGTAATAAGTGAGACCTAATTTATAAATAAATGATTATATTAATAACTTCTCGTATTTCATATAAGAATTATAACTGCTAATAAAGGTGGCATTAATGACAATAAAATATGAAAAAGAATTTTATGTAAATTTATATTTGAGGAATCACAGACACACCAAATTCACAAAGCAGGCAAAGTTAGGAGTTTGATAAAACTCTCCAACGTTATTTTGTTGTAATCAACAACAAAATAAAGAATCATAAAGTCACATAAATTATCATTACGCAGAAATGTATTTGAGCTTTATTTTGTATTCTGATGAACGTCAGAGCAATTTATTGATTTGTTTGATTTTGATTATAATTTATTTGATTTTTGAAAATCAAATAAATTATATTATTTATATTATTAAATTTATTAAATAAATTTAATACATAATTAAATTTATTAAAATTAATCCGATTTTTTTAAAATCGGATTTTAAATTTATTTATATCATAATTAAAATTTATTTATATTAAATAAATTTTAAAACATAATTTATAAGGATTAATTAATTTATAAGAATTAGTAGTATTGATATACTTCGTCTCGCTGTCATGGAGACGAAGATGCCTCAATGGACAAGCGGTTTTAGTCTCCTAAATCGGGTTCGCAATGATGATATTTACCGACGATACGGTGTGATGCCTATCAGTGAGAAAATGCTAGAAGCCCGTCTCCGCTGGTTTGGCCACACTCTACGGGCACATGACGGTTCCATCGCAAAGGCAGGCTTGAAAATAGACTTTAAAGGCAAACGCCCCAAAGGACGACCAAGACAGCGATGGTCTGACACGCTGCACAAGGATCTAAGAGATGCTGGACTACACCCTGATCTGGCTTCGGATCGTTGCAAATGGAGGATGCGTTCCATGAGAGCCGACCCCGCCAACACACGGGATAAAGGCTAAAGAAAAAGAAGAAGAAGAAGAAGTAGTATTGATTTTAATAAACAAATAATAAAAATTTGTAAAGAAATTAGTAAAGAAAATGACATTTTATCAATAATTAATATAAATTATTACAACATTTTATCACTAACGCAAGCAATAAAATATTAAAAAATAAAATTAATTGATTAAAAATTAATTTATTTAAATTAAATAATTAAACTTTAAATTATAATAAATAATTTAAATATGATTGCAAAACAAATTATGTTAAAAAAAGAGTACGAAAGCTTTTCTTTGTCAATATTGCAATTGTTATACAGTACAATGTTGATATCTAGTCCGAAGAATTTCATGTGATAATTGTATTTTAGATTTGACATAATTTGATGATATTCGATATAAAAATTCTTACATTGTACTGTCAAGTCGATATTTGTACTATTTTATAATAAAATCACACTATATCAAGATAACATAATGTATAAATTATGTAAATAAAGTAATTGCTTAGGATATTATCATCTTTGCCATTCTAGAATAATATCTTTATTTTTAAAAATACTTTTATCAATACAAAATATAAAATATGCAGCTTGATATTTAGAGTTAAGATTTTATATTTGTTCCTACCTGAATTACTAAATACTACTGAATTATTAAATATTACTATATATTAATATAGATATTAATATATATTACTACTTGGATTAATAAAATTATGAGTTTATTTAATCGAACTAAATTTAAGCTAATCCTATAGAGCTGTTCGATCTCATTTGTTCATCTATCACCTGATACAAAATAGGAGTAAGTGCATTGTGTAATAGTCAGCTGTTATTAATTCCTTATTTACCTTTGCCTCGATAGAATGCTACGAATTTTTCTAAGCAAATTTTTTTCATATTTTGTTTCATAATATCTTCCATATTTTGCAACATGTAATCGCACTACAATTGGGAAACGACCCCAGGAAATCTGTTATCAGCATATGATATCAAATAATAGAGGATTAAACATTATTACGTATTACCAGTGAGCAGGTATACTGCAGCAATTTATCCGTAAAAAGAATCACGCATTATTATAGACAATTAATTCGTGTATATAATGTTTCAGTAAAATCAGGAATATATCTTCATACTCAAATATATCTTAATATTTAAGACAGAATAATGTATGTATAAATTTGCTATATAACTTTAGATTACTATATTCAATTTGCATACTCGTATGCACCATAATAACTTATATTATAAACTTATCCTGTAATAATATCTGGTTTCTACCAGATACCTCTTCATTTTAACAAAAGATTAACTATTAATCTATAATAAAATAATTTATTAATTATATTAATTTTATATAACAATTAATAATTATATAGCAAATATTTATTATAGCACCTATTTATTATTTATTATTTGTGTTTCTCGATGAGGTTGTGTTGCGGTTTTTATCAAAACCAAAAATGAAATATCAAAATTTGAAAACTCATTATTAGAGTTTCCAAATTAGAAACTTATCATCTGATGAGTTTCTCAGCTCAGAAATATTATAGGTCATCTTCCTGATGACCTTTATGTATACATCGTGTATTACTTCATAGTCAATTCATAAAAATTGATTCTTATCAATTTTTACCTCTAATCCTTATTAGAGATAAAACACTGGAGTTAATAGCAATAACATACTCCTTAACTTAGCAGTTGTTCCAGCTGACCTTTATTCCTTATTCTGACACATTCTCTGTTATCTATTAGTCAATTCATAAAATTGATTTTTATTTAAAATTTCAATTTTCAATTTTAACTTTATGTAAAATGTATAAAATATTATATAATTATTTATTATTTGTAATTAATATATTATTAAATATATATTTATATTATATAATATATTATTTAATTATATATTATATATAATATATAATTAATATATATTATATATTAATATATTATTACACTACTATCTAAATATCTACTTATTATAAAATTGACTTCTTTTATTTCAATTATTAATTTTAGCTTGATGTAAATATAAATATACATAAACTTAACAGTTGACTCCTGATGACCTATAATTATTTCAGATATGTTTTTTTCTTCCCAAGTACACTCTTTGCGTATTGCTGTAAAGTTAAGCCATTTAAACTAAATGAGTAAAAATAGCAAACAATATGGCTGAATTAGAAATTAAAAATATATATGATCATATAATTTATATAATATTATATAAATGTTATAATTTATATAATATTATAATGCTATATAATTTGTATTAATTTTGCATATATGGATATTAGTCTACATATATTTAGATTGTGAATATTGCATACACGAGCCGTTATTCTTAACTGGTCGGTTTGATATTATCCTCGTGTGGTTGTTTGAATCCTATCAGCATCACTGTACACTACAATATATTAAATATAATATATTATAATAATATAATAATATATAATAATATATAATAATATATATTATAATAATATAATATATATATAATATATATTATAATAATATATATAATATATAATAATATATGTTATAAATGCTAATTAAGATTAGCGAAATATCAAATAAAATTTTCCTCCTTTCTTTGATCCAGCTCCAATAATTCTTTTCAAATATTCATGCTAAATTAGAAGTTTTCCAGATAAAGTTTTTTAGCGCATATTAGTCAATTCATAAAATTGATTTTTATTTTAAATTTCATTTTTTATTTGAACTTAGTATAAATTAAATAAAATCTTATATGGTAATTATTTATTTTTTATAATTATTTAATTATTAATTATTTAATCTTGAAATTTTCATTTAACATAATTTTTAATCGATAAATATTATAAAATATGTAGACTCAATTAGCTGATCTGAATTATCATCAAATCAGCTAACTGGGTCTACGTATTTAATATAATTATAAAATAAACAAAACATAATAACGCTAAATCAAAATTTAATAATTAAATAATAAAATAAATAATTGTTATAGGATTTTTTATAATTTAAATCAAGTTAAAATAAAAAATTGAAATTTAAAATAAACGTCATTTTTATGAATTGACTAATAAATAACAGACGTTGTATCATAGTAAGGATTAGAAGTAATCAGGAGGAAATGCTATGCTACCAGGTTTCGGCCCCTAACTCCTCTACCCAAAATAGCAGTGTGGCCAAATACGTGTTAAGGACGTATTTTCTCTGATTAAATTTGATTATCTAGTATCTTATTCTAATACAAAGTATATTATTTATTATCCATCCATAAAAATTTGCCACTTAAGAGTTTAAATTTATTCTTTATATTATTGTGTTGATTTATATATTTTACTATTTTCTGCTTGATGTTATTTTTATATTAACCTAGTTTAAAATATGTATCTATTAAATTTTTTAAATGATTTTGAGACATCCAATATCATTACATATTGTTGCAATTCTTAAAATTTTATTATTTAATGTATTATATTTTATATTATATGGTATTCATGAATGCTCATGCAAAAATGTTTCTTGTAAATTTAAATATGTCATCTTTACGATATAAATTAATAGTAGTTTTAGTTAATGTTAATTTAATGCTCATATCTAGATATACACCTTCTTTATCATTAATATTGGTTTTATTGAGAATAAGGCTTTCTAGATTTTGAAATAATTTCAATTTTTTTTATTGAAATTTTGAAAAATTAAGTTCAACTGTCCGATAGTTAATATTTAGTTGATATTTAATATTAAATTCCACATTAGCTGTTAGTAACATTAAATTGCCAGTATCATTGCATATCTGGTTTATATCTGGTAAATTGATATAATATCGGCTTTTTACAGACTTTTCTTGTTGTAATAAGTTAGTGTTAGATTTAGTTTTGAAGTTAGATATGAAAAACTTTATATGAAAGTTTTTATTTACTTTTATTTTACTTTTATTGCAGTATAAACTGCAAGAAAAGAAGTATGAAAACAATCGTTGGTATAATTTAGTATTTTTAGTATTTAGTATTTTATATAATCAGATTTATTATATAATAAAAATCAATTATTTCAATAATGACTAAGTGATATTAATTAAACATTAATTTTTAAGAATGCAATTTTTATTAAATTTTATCAGTATGATCAACAAAAAGAAAACCTTTTATTTTAATATTTCGCTGACTTCTGTTAGCATAATCAAAAAAAAATTTCTTTTTTTCTGAATAAAAATAGTAAAGTCACTAAATAATCAAATTTTATCAAAGGCAATATGTCCTTAGCATTTAATAATGTCATCTTTACGATATAAATAAAAGTAGTTTTAGTTAATGTTAATTTAATGCTCATATCTAGATATATACTTCCTTTTTGATTTATATTGGTTTTATTAAGAATAAATTATAATAAATTATTATATTAAGATATATACTTTCTTTATCATTAATATTGGTTTTATTAATATTATTTTATTAATAATTATTATTTGGTTTTATCATATTACATTTTCTCTAATGTTAAAACATACACGATATATGGTAGTTAAAGCCTCGATTCAAAAAATATATGTCGAACAGATGAATTTTTTGATTTGACCCAAATTTCTTTTTGATGAAAAAACTTGGGAATCAATATAAAATAAAAAGTCTAAAGATTAAGTAATTCAATAAGATAAAATTGCATGATAAATGAAATAAAATTACGACATTACGATTTTTTATGGAAGATTCCAACAAAAAAATATTTTTTACCAATAATTACGACATTGTCATGATAACAATGTCTACATATAAACATTTAATATACATAAATATTGAAAGTTAGATGGCTATTTTATTCCTCACGCTACTTTAATTATATTCATAAGCTAATAGCAGTATGCTACATTTCATTATTGGTGAACATCATCAGCTACTGATCTAATACCTACGTTTCACATTCGGTTTTTTAATGTTGGCTGACGATCACTCGACTCGTATGCTTCTTTTGGCAATTAGATTAAATGAAATAAAAAAAACAATTTTTACAAGTCAATTTGTAAATTATTATACTTACAGTTTAATTATATATTATATAATTAAATATATTATTTTTATAATAATATATTATAAAATATTAAATATATTATTATTTTTCCTTTAAAATTGAAAATTAAGAATCATTTACGGGAACCTATATGAATGTAATAATATTTATAATAATAATAAAATAAATATATTATAATATTCATAATTTATAAATATTTGTAATTATAATATATTTATAATTATAAATATATTATAATATTTATTTTAATTACATATTTATAATTAAACAATAAATATCTTATATATGTAATATAAACGTATTATATATAATATACGTTATATATGTAAATATCAAATATGATAAGTTTGAAATGCCTGCCTTTCGCTTAGTGAAAAAATCAAATTATTTTATGTTAATAGAAAAAATATTAAAAATAAAAAGTAAAATATATTAAAAATTATTTTATATCTAGTAGAATGAATTGTTGAAGCTCCATAGTGAGCTTATGACCCTCAACATACGGTTGAGAGTATGAAAATCCTTTAAACATGAAAATCAGTAACTTATTTACCAGTAACCTATTTTTAAAATAATATATTTTTTATAACTGATATTAATTAATACTTTCATCTTAAGTGGGTATACCTGTGCAGTCAATGTTACAATTGAAATCTGGATGACTATTTTATTCTGAACACTTTATCCTATCTATAAGCCAACAGCAATACGCTACATTTCAATATCGGTTGACCTCATCAGTAACTGATCCAATACCTACATTTCACTTTTCGATCCTTTTAATATTGGCTGACGATTACTCTACTCGTCTGCTTTTATTGGAAATTAGATTTAATGAAAGACTATTCATTTAACATTTTCAAATTTAATTGAAATCATTTCTGATTTCAAATTAAATAAGCGTTGGTAAGGGAATGTGCTACTTTCAATTTGAAAACTTGCTATTTATCCTAATGATTACTATTATCAAACTAGTCATCTATAGTTTGTTTCCTATATAAACACTAGTGTTTTATAATTATAGTTTTTTCTAAAATATAGCTTTTCAATTAAATTTGCAAAAATCTTATATTAAAGACCAAAATACGTTGGACTAATGGAATACATTCGACTTCCAGAAATAATGCGAGTAATAGTTTGTAAATATAATAGTTGGAAAATTGTCTGTAAAAATAAGGTATGTAAAATGTTGAAAATAAAACATTACCGCAATGCATTATATCTTTATTTATTTATGATGAATAATTGATTATAAGATTGATAAATTAATTCGTTATTTTATAAAATAATATGAAAATTACCAATATTGATAATTTATAAAAACGATAAAAATTATTATTTATAATAAACTATACCAATAATAAACTATTATTATAAATTATAATAAATTATTAATTATTAATTTTATAAATATATTTAAAAATTAATTTTATTATAACTTATAATAAACTATCATTAATAATAAATTTTTGATAAGATTATCATCAATAATAAATTATTTATCAAATATTTTTTAAATTAAATTTGCAAAATGTAAAACGAGTATTTCATTCAATCTAATTGCCAATAAAGCATATGAGTGAGTGATCGTCAGCCAACATTAAAAACCGAATGTGAAACGTAGGTATTGGATCAGTAGCTGATGAGATCGACAAATGATGAAATGTTGCGTACTGCTGCTAGCTTATAGATAGGATTAAAGTAGCGTGCAGAATAAAAATAACCATCAAAATTTCAATTTCCTAATTAATAAGAAATATTTCTTAATATTACAAGAAGGCGAGGAAACAGGAATATTTATTGGATTTTTCTAATCAAATAAATATTCCTGTTTCCTCGCCTTCTTGTAATAATTCGGATTGGAAACAAATTTTCTCTATTTCTTAATATTAAATATTTCGGCCCTTTTAATGTTGGCTGACAACATTAAAAGGACCAAAAGGATCGTCAGCTAGAATTAAAAGGACCGAGACGTGAAACGCAGGTATTGGATAAGTAGCTGATGAGGTCCATCGATACAAAAATGTAGCGTACTGATGTTGGCTTATAGATAGGATTAAAGCAGCGTGCAGAATAAAAAATAGTCATCAAAATTTCAATGGTAACAATGACTGCACAGGTATCTTAACTTAAAATAAATGAATATATTTGATATTTATTAATATACAATTTCTACAAATTAATTGCTATATATATTTCACTTGCTACTAATAACGTCACATTTATTAATAGAAATCATTTTACAGTAGCCACTTTTTCAACTTAATCATACAATTTATTTGCATGATGCAAAAACTTCAAATGGCTGATTCTATTTCTTGGTAATGTTTTTCAGCACTTAGTTTAAATGAATGTGGATATTCTAGACGAGCCTGTTGTTATGTAAAACATTCTTATCAATATGACACAGTATTAGAAGACCGCTGCGACCCAGCGTAACTCCGTAATTGCTTTCAAATGATTGTTTTGCTATGGAAACTGTATGAACATTGAAACATAATTTAAGATTCTCCTCACCCAATTCGATACATTGCATCAAATTTAATTATTCAAGGTGGATATTTTAAATTTTAAAGAAAAATACTGCAGGTTTTTTAAATTAAAGTGCGAAACACCAATATCAACTTTACTAGTCACCAGCAGCATAGCGTCATCAGCTGTTGCAGTTATACTAACAGTAATAACCGCCTGCTTGACATGGATGGCGTTCACTTTCAAAAATCACAGTGATGAACCTGATGAAAATGAAATCTTTCAGAATGAAGAGTGGTTTGAAAAGCTTAATTCGGATGATGAATTAAATAACGATAATAGTTATACTAGCTGTAATGATGACAGTGAACAACTTAGCCAACTCACGTCATCGCCCGCGTTGTCGAGATATTCGTCGGACGAGGAATCCATCTCAATTCTCAGAGGGCATCAAACGCCCCTTGATTTCAATAATAGAAGAAAATCAAGCACAAACATGTCATCATCTGAAAAAATGGCTAGGGAACGAATTCGATCAGTTATTTTAATTAAAAATCAGAAACGGCAACACCGTAAAACAGAGCGATTCCGTGAACTTTACTCGAGAGAACGTGAACGTTTTAGAAAGAGGATATGCAACTGCTGTAGATCATCATCCACATCGAACTGATCTATTATTTTCAATTAAATTTTTGTAATTGTAAATTTAATATAAAAGAAATGTATTTTAAAAAGCGTTTTGACTGCTCGTTACAGATAAGAGGCAAATGTAAAAACAAAGAAAATAATTTAGTAATTTGAGTTTTTTTATTTAGCGAGTTTTACAAAATTATTTTGGTCTTTTAATGGTGTTTTAAAGCTGTAAATTTTATATAATACTTGATACGTATTGATTTTGATGAATTGCTGATAATTAAACGATCTGATAAATTGATAAATCGGAAAGTGTTTTCACTTTTTATTAAATTTTTAAAATTTCACATTGTCGCATACACATTTTATGTACTCGTATTGTTCAATTAATAACTTGTATACAAAAATGAGTAAATTTAGCATGTCGGAGCGTTCAAAGAACTCAATGAAAACTAATTTTCCTGCCAATGCAATAAACGAGGTAAGTGGAGATTTAGGTTCTCTTGAATATATTCAGGAGGGTGAACTTCCCCCGGTACCAAAATTATCCAACCTGGTGATTATCAGACTTTTGGTGCCTCTGGAAAGGCAGAACATGTTCAATGTTTTTATAAGAGGCTTTGCTCATCAATTTAAAAAAAAGGATATTGTTCAATGCGATTAAATATTATGAATCTGAGATTAAAATCTCATTCTGCACTCCTGATCTCGCAATGTCGTACGTAGACTACTTTAAAAAAGAGCATTCGGAACAAGGCATAATTGCTTCCAAACCAATCCTGGCAACAATAAAGATAAATAATATGCCCACATACATTTCAGAAGAAGATATATCAGCCCTAGAAACTGATTACAAAATCTCTAACGTGCGCTTTATAAAAGGGATTAAAGGCTTCCCCATTCCCGTTGCGTTCTGCAATGCCCCGGTTGATGAAGCTCAAAAACTATCGATTTCAACATGCAATCCTTTTATGGGGTATAATTTGAGATTTTCAATAATCGAAACCGACTCACTAACGTACCCTCACTGCAACAATTGTCATCAGTGGGGGCATTGGTCCACTGGATGTTCTTTACCACATAAGTGCGGCGTGTGTGGTACAACTGCTATACATCCTGAGAAGTGCGAAAGTAAGCCATTTTGCGCAAACTGCGGTGGTGAGCACCCCGCATGGTCAAAAAAATGTAAAATCTTTAAGGCGTACCAAAAGAGACACAGGGGTGTAACAGCAAAACCGACTAGCTTCGTGGAAGCTGTATCGTCTAACAAGAATGACGACAGGATGCCGGACACAGAAATTCTTAAACTTATTGAAAAGCAGCATCAGGCATCAATGATTCAACTTGAAAAATTGGTCCAAAAATTGGTGGGTCAATTAGCGGAATCCTTCCGTTCTCCTCCTTCTGGGAAGACCAACAATATTAAGAAGCCACCAAAATCTAAGAAACGAAACGGGTCAGCGCTAAGCATAGCCGCTCTGAAGCTTGCTCGGAAGGATTCGATTTGGGCTATGGCTAACGAGGGAAATGAAGATATCGCCCGTGGGCAAGCGACTCCATTTGTCGTGACGGGAAGCGGTAAAGGCGACTTTTCCGCCTCTAGTTGCGACTAGGTGGAGGGCGTCCCACTTCGGTAACACTTACGCAATGGGAAGTAATCAAGGACCTTTTTCACTGAATATCCTTCAGTGGAATTCGGGAGGTGCTTCCGCCCTTAGCCTTCTATCTGGTAGAGATGCAGATGTTATAGTCCTTCAGGAGACGCGGTCTATCCGTCTCCCCAGGATATTACTCGATTTATCCCTAAGCACATATACACCCACTTTACTCCTTACATAACCCCCCCTCACTCCTCTTCATCACAAGGTCTTTTAACCCTAGTAAAAAGCTCCTTAAGATCATCCCTCCTATTAAACTACTCTTGTCCAGCCCTATCTTGTTTAGCTATATCACTTTGTAAGAACGGTAAGCGTATAAGCATAGCCAATGTCTATATTCGGCCAGGAGAAATTCACAAAAACCGTGACCTCCTGGATCAAATATTGGGGAGCGGTTATGACATGTTACTTGGTGACTTCAACGACAGAACTGGTCGTTGGATTAATGCAGCACTCCGCAGAGCAAGGATCGACTATCTTATTCATAAACCACCTTCCCCAACCTTTCATTGCTCTACAACAAATTCTCTCCTCGACATATTACTGCTACATAAGATGTGGTTGTTGAAACCCATTTGCACCGAGCAGTCGCGTCAACAACAGACCACCTCTCATGACCTAATTCGCTGGCGGCTAGAGGACGATACGTTGCTTAGAAGAAGGTTTCACTTTGATCCTATTAGAGTGGCCTTCTTTCAGGCAGCTATCCAACTCTTCCCCAGAATTGGAATTGAGAGTTTGACCGAATTTAATTCCTACCTCTCATCGCAAGCTACCGCGATCCTTTCGACTACCTACAAAGGTCGAATATACAATCCTACTCCAACAAAGCTCAAGGTCCTAGCTAAAATGTTGCACCTTCCCAATCTCTCTGTTTCCGCCAGACATATCCTCTCGAATGAATATTGGAGCTCTAGATATAGGCTCCAGCTGAGCAGGGATAGGGCAAGCATTGCTCACCAAAACCCTTCTCAGGCTTCCTTCTGGAAGATATTCAAGAAGGAGAAATTTGTTTGCTGGAAGGATAGAGCCTTGGTTTGGATTGGTAGCATAGGCCTTGACAAAGTTTTAGAGGAGTCACTTTCCTTACACAATTATGGAGCCACTCATTCTCCCCAACCAATCCCGCCTTGGTGTGACTTCAGGAGTAGGGACTTGTCTGTTACAGATATCCTTAACTCCTGGGGACCACTCCCGGGCACCTCCAAATCCCACGCGCCACTCACCACTCGTGTCTGTCAGCTTTTGACATACAGTCAGAGAAAGGAGGTCGCCATCACAATGCTATTAGCCTCCCCGTCTGACATAGCGGAAATCAACATCAGCCGTCGAGTTTTTTTACCTAAAAAGAGATTAATCACTTGTCCTAAAGATCTGCGGCCCATCTCGATTCAAAACGCCCTCATATCCATCTACGAGAAAGCGCTTGCGCGTAGAATCCGCGTTCATTTATGTAGGCGTAATTTGATCCCACCGAGTTTTCATGGGTTTGTCAAAGGGCGCTCGGTCCATTCAGCAATTGGTGAAGTGCATCAGTTTTGTCAGGATAATAGTCATCAGCTTGCTGTGGCTGTTTTTCTTGATTTTTCAGCTGCATTTGACCGGATCTCCATTCCCTTCGTTATCTCCTCTCTCAGGTCCCTCGGGTTGCCTGCGAGAATTGTTAACAGGGTGGAGATATTGTTGTACACCAAGCGGTTCTACTATGAAGACGACCCTGATGCGCGTCAGTTCTACCCTATTACAGGTGTACCTCAAGGATCCCCACTTTCTCCTATCTTATATCTTGCTGCATCCATTGTATTATTCAAGAATTTTAAACGTGATCAACATCTAGTGGTATATGCTGATGATACCACAGCCTTGTTCTCTGGACGCAGGTGCAAAGATGTAATCTCTGACATCAGCCGTTTCTTTTTAAGATTAAAAGATCAGTTGCCCCCATCCAATCTTATTTTAAACTCCTCAAAATCACAGGTGGTTGTCTTCAATGGCGTTCCTTCCACCAAAAAGAAACTTAAGAGACTAGCACTCTCTACACTCTCCTCCATTTTGCAGCATCAACCACTCCCCATCTTCACGAGTCGAGTAAAATATCTGGGGTTCACCGTTACGGTGAATTGGTCGGCGAAAGCTGACCTGGATAGACTTAAACGTATCCTGAAGAAAGCTAGGTGGGCTCTGAAACGGGCCCAGCATCTGTCACTGAATGGGATAACCCAAGTGCGCCTCTGGGGTACTTGGGCTATCTCGGGATTAGTCTTCTTCTCACGAGGACGTCCCCCAGAACAAAGACTAAGGTTTCTCAAGCTCCTCATCTCGAGATTACCAACCATAGTCCGCCTTGACTGGACTCTTAGGTGTGTGAGAGACACCGAATGGTTCAGTCAGAGGGCGGCGCGCTGGTGCGGCCGAGGGGCTCAGATCCCTCTGGACCTGAGGCCGTGAATATAAGTTGAAGATTCCAAAATACACGTCGTGAACAGTTTCTTTTTTAAGTTGTCTTTTGCATGTTTTTGTTACTTAAGTTTTTATCAGTTATATAGTTATTAATAAAACCCTTACTTACTTACTTGTATTGTTCAAAATTAAATACTATCGTATTATAAAATTTTAACATAAAATTATGTTGGTACTGGTATTACGTATTCACTTTTTTATCACCTTCAGTAAACCATTCTAGATGCAAATGTACATGTAAACTTGTTTAAAGTGTTGATAAAGTTTCATAATTGCAGATGGTTTCATTGTATTGGTATGGATTCTCACGTAATTGGAGTTACGAATTTGTCCAAACGAAGTGTATATCTGATAATGATTCAAGTTGTCCAGTAATATCATATGTAATAATAAAGATTTTATTAAAGAAAATACAGGCTGTAATTAAAAAGAGACAATAGAATCAGATAAGTAATAAATAAAGTCACCAAAACTTTCAACGGACTTTGGCCCGAAGTTCATTGTTTAACCTCTTATATCTTCTTCAACCATTCATGGCGGACCCCAAATCCAAAAGGATCTGAGCCATCCAACCGATCCAGCACGTTGCTTTCCGACTAAACCACCCGGAATCTTTCACCGCCCCCCGAAGAGTCCAGTCGGCGCGAACAATGTTGGGTAAGCGGGAGACGAGGAGCTTAAGAAACCTTATTCTTTGCTCTGGGGGACGTTCTCTAGAGAAGAAGACTAATCCCGAGATAGCCCAGGTGCCCCATAGGCGCACCTGAGTTTTCCCATTCAACGACAGATGCTGGGCCCGTTTCAGAGCCCAACTAGCTCTCTTCAGGATACGTTTTAGTCTATCCAGGTCGGCTTTCGCCGACCAGTTCACCGAAACGGTGAACCCCAGGTATTTTACTCGACTTGTGAAGATACGAAGTGGTTTAGAGGCAAATAAGGAGGCTAGAGCAGAGAGTGCTAGTCTCTTAAGCTTTTGCTTCGTCGCAGGGGAGCCATGAAAGACAACCACCTGCGATTTGGCGGAGTTTAAAACAAGATTAGACCCGGGCAACTGGTCTTTTAATCTTAAAAAGAAATGGCTGATGTTAGAGACTACGTCCTTACACCTGTGTCCAGAAAACAGGGCTGTGGTGTCATCAGCGTACACCACTAGACGTTGATCGCGTTGTTTAAATATTTTGAAGAGATTAATGGAAGCAGCAAGATACAAGATAGGAGAAAGAGGGGAACCTTGAATCACACCCGTAATAGGGTAGAACTGACGCGCATCAGGGTCATCATCATAGTAAAATCGCTTGGTGTACAGCAGTATCTCCACCCTGTTAACAATTCTCGTAGGCAACCGGAGGGACTTGAGAGAAGAGGTAACAAAAGGAATGGAGATGCGGTCAAATGCAGCAGAAAAGTCAAGGAAAACAGCCACAGCAAGTTGATGGCTATTCTCCCGACAAAACTGATGCACTTCACCTACTGCTGAATGGACCGAGCGACCTTTGACGAACCCATGGAAACCAGGTGGGATTAAATTTCGCCTACTTAAATGATCGCGAATTCTATGCGCAAGCGCTTTTTCGTAGATCGATACGAGGGAATTTTGAATCGAAATTGGCCGCAAGTCTTTAGGACATGAGATCGGATATTTTTTAGGTAAAAAAATTCTTCGACTAATATTGATACCGGCCACATCGGATGGGTTGGCTAAAAGCATTGTGACGGCCACCGCCTTCTTTGATCGGCTGTCAAAAGCTGACAGACACGTGAAGAGAGTGGAGTGACGGTTTTGGAGGTGCCCGGAAGAGGTCCCCAGGCATTAAGAATATCTGGAACAGATATATCTCTGCTCCTGAAGTCTCCCCAAGGCGGGATTGGTTGCGGTGATTGAGTGGCTCCATAATTGTGTAGGGATAGTGACTCCTCCAAAACTTTTCCAAGGCCTATACTACCGATCCACCCGGCAGCCCTATCCCTCCAACAAACAAACTTCTCCTTCTTGAAAATCATCCAAAAGGAAGACTGAGAAGGGTTAAGACGAGCGATACTCGTCCTATCCTTACTCAGCTGGAACCGGTATCTGGTCCGCCAGTATTCAGTCGAGAGTGTTTGTCTGGCAGAAGAAGAGAGACCAGGTAGATGCAATAGTTTAGCTAGAGCCTTGAGTTTTGTCGGAGTGGGACTGAAAATGCGACCTTTATAGGTAGTCGATAAAATCGTGGTGGCTTGCGAAGAGAGATAGGAATTAAATTTGGTTAAACTCTCATTGCCAATTCGGGGGAAGCGTTGGATAGCTGCCTGAAAGAAATCCACTCTGATGGGGTCAAAGTGGAATCTTCTCCGAAGTAGCGAATCCTCCTCTATCCGCCAACGAATCAGGTCATGAGAGGTGGACAGATGTTGCCGCGATTGCTCCGTGCAGAAGGGTTTAAGCAACCACTTCTCGTGGAGCAATAGTAAGTCGAGGAGAGAATTTGTTGATGTGCAATGAAAGGTGGGGTACGGTGGTTTATGAATAAGATAACCGTTTTTTGGCTCTGCGGAGTGCTGCATTAATCCAACGACCAGTTCTGTCGTTGAAGTCACCTAGTACCATGTCGTAGCCGCCATCAATTATCCCATCCAGGAGGTCACGGTTTTTATGAATCTCTCCTGGACGAATATAGACGTTGGCTAGACTGAGGCGTTTACCGTTCTTGACGAGTGAAACTACCAAACAAGACGGCTGTACACGAGAAGTTTAGAATGAGGGAAGACCTTAAAGAGCATTTAACTAAGGTCAAGAGTCCTTGAGATGAAGATGAGTGAGGCGGGGTTATATACGGAGTATAGTGGGTATAAATGTGCTTAGGGATAAATCGAGTAATGTCCTTGGGGAGACGAATAGCCCGCGTCTCCTGAAGGACTATAACATCTGCGTCTCTACCAGATAGAAGCCTAAGGGCAGAAGCACCTCCCGAATTCCACTGAAGAATATTCAGTGAAAAAGGCTCGGGCTTACTCACCATGTGACAGATCAGTTAGACGGGGGCTGTCGACCTAGACAGAGCTAGGTGTGGAAAGGTTTCCCTTCCCACCACTAGCCCCGACATCGGCCGGTGCCCCCTGGGCAATATCTTCATTTCCCGGGGTGGAGCTTGTATTTCTGGCTTTAAGAAGTTTTCCTACCTTATTCGGTGGGATCGGTTGAGCAGAGCCACCCCTTTTTGGATTTGGGGTAGTACTCTTCATGACTAACAGTAGGGTTTTGTACCAAAGAGTTAACCAGCGGTTTAATTAAGTTCTCCATTTGCATAAGTATCATTTTCTTAGTTTTCTATTAGGTACAAAATGTCCGCATTAGACATTCTGTCAGGAGGAATTGTCTTGGCTGCGTCAGAAAAAGAGGTCTTAGTAGCAGCAGACGAAGGAACATATTTATTCCTGTATTTAGTAAAATGCTGGCACTTGCGGGACCAGGACGGATGCCCCAATCCGCAGTTGTTACAGAGTGGGTTGGCTGATCATTTGGAATTATTAGCCAGGGCAGAGCAGGAACCACTGCTGCATATGCCACACGGTTGAGGTAACTTACAAGTGGAGGCCCAATGCCCCAACTTATGACACTTATTGCAATGTGGATAAGTAAAAAAGGTCTTCGCTGATCAGCGAACATTTTAGATTAAATCCAATAAAAGGATTAGCTGAAGTCCTACACATGACCTCACCAGTATCACGGTCAGTGTTCGCAAATGCGACCGGCAGTGGGTCGCCAAATTTAGACTTTAACTGTCGGACTGAGGAAAGTTTATACGCTTTCATATGGCAATTTATATCTGAATCATCGGGAAAAGCGGAAAGTTTGTAATTTTAATAGTAGCTTGTATAGGTTTAAAATTGAATGTTCCAAGATGCGAAAGATTCTTTGTAAAAAAGTCCATATATTGTTTTGCTATATCAGCGGATGCAAAAGAAATTCTTAGTAAATTATCGCCAGTCTTAAATGAGTTAAATAGTATGCGACCTGGGAAATTGTTAATAAAGTCGCGAAGAAATGTATTGAACAGTAGATGACGTTCAATAGGTTTAATACCAGCGATAAGTAATAAATTTTTAATTTTTGGAACAGGGGAAGCTCCCCCGAGTCACCAGAGTCAGACACGAAAACATCACTTACCTTTTTTTCGGTGAAATTATCGTCTTTAACAAGGAAATTACCTTTATCTGAATCCAATTTGCTTAAAAATTCGAGTGATTTCGCTTTTTCCATAGAGCTTTGATGCTCTGACGTTGAAAAAATTACACTCATTTGTTTTTAAAATAAATTTTAATATCATATGTGAATGATATTGTTGTGATAACAAACAACATTTACATTGACCTTTGGTAATCGACCTGACTTTTTTTTGCGCGAGAATTGCGATGAGTTTCCGGGCTTTAAGATCCTTTGATAACAACGACGGAGCAGGCATTCAAGACAGGATAGTTGTCCAATTATTAATGCTTACTATTTAAATCGTTTAACAGAGTAACTTATATTATCTAAATAATATATAATAATATAAATTTTTTTTTCAAATAGTCAAATACTAGACAAAAAGTTTGACCTCATTATAAATATATTCTAACTATATCTCTTCAGACCTCTGACGACGGCATCGAAAACATCAAGAATTTGATTTTATTAGACCAAACCCGATCTTTCGACGTAACGTAGCGATACAATCACTGTAGTTATTGTCCTCTCTTAAAGCCTGTATTGACGCTATTCTCTTAAGCAATGCATGTGATTCTATACTGATTCCGCCAGACTATAAAACAATAACCGGAATAAATGAAGCACAATCGACCCTAGATACTCGCTCTATGCCAATAACATTGTCACTCCAGACGAACAGCTATTTAGCATTATGCATGCGAAGCATCCAAACAGTGAAACGTCATTTCACTCAACGCGGTCAGATAGTGTTATGGTCAATTTGCCTCCTGTTAACCGACTCCTTATCGTGTCAGCTTTGCGATCATTACCAAGAGCTTTGTCTTCGGGCATCGATGGGTTGAGCGCACTGCACTTATTCGACGTAACTGGACCATTCGCTGGAATAAACGAAAGTCAACAAATCCATGCGCTGACCGATTTTGTAAACTCAGCTCCGGCTGGACAGATATTACTCTCAGTATCCTCAAACTTTTGCAGAGCAAAGCTTTTAGCTCTTAGGAAGACAGATGAGGGTATTCAACTTATTGCTGTGGGGAATACGTTGCGAAGAATAATCGCCAAGGTTGCAAATCGCCGAGTGTCTGATATGTCGCTAGAATTCTTAATGCCTCATTAATTTGGAGTCGGTGTAAAAAGCGGAACGGAAGTCATCGTCCATGCAACGCGTGATTTTTTGCGCAACGATCTGACACTGTGATCCGCTCTTGTGAAGATCGATTGTCAGAACGCTTTTAACTGTGTAAGCCAGGACGCGATTTTCTAGGTAATTTCTAGACGCTTTACTGTAATTCTGCCATGGATAAGAAACATGTTACGCAAAACCAAGCAATCTTTACTTCGGAAAATTTTGTGGTGACTTCAGAGCAGGGAGTACAGCAAGGCGATCCGCTTGGGCCTTTGCTATTTTGTGCTGCTATACATGAGGTGGTCGAATCGACGATTTCCCCCATTTCAGCGTGGTACATGGACCACTGTACGATTGGGGGTAATAACACCGAACTGATCTCCGATATTCGTCGCATAGCAGATTTAGGTTATACTCTCGGCCTTGTTATAAATCTAGACAAATGTGAGGTTATCACAAAGGATATATCGTTGTACAAAGCGATCGAGTATGTTCTCCATGGAGCAAAACTAGTCAGCCCGGACGTATCTGAAATACTTTGAGCTCCAGTGGGGCGATAATAAATCGGTTGACATGCATTTGGAACAAACAACAATTCAGTTAGATCGAACAATCACACGACTTATGTTGCTGTCTAGGCACGATGCGACGTTCCTGTTACGAAATGTATTCACCCTACCAAAAGTAACCCACGTATTACGAAGCTCGCCATGCTACCAAATCAACGAAAACCAGAGATGCAACGGAATGTTACGGTTAGCCCTGGAAAACACTCTTAATATCCCCCTGAACGACAGCGCGTAGAACCAGGCAACATTGTCGGTTAAAATGGGAGAACTGGCAATCCCATCAATTCAAAATACCGCCGGGTCAGCCTTTTTGGCATCGGTAATCCGATCTCAGAATCTATCGGGTTCAATCCTACATAGCGTCCGACTTGGTTTAAAGCAGATGAAGTCACCGCCTTTGTACAGGGATTGCTGGAGTTGCAAAGCATATGCGGGGTTGATATTTCACTGGAAACACATCTACAAAGACAGTTGAGTCAGCCATTGCTAAATATACGTCACGAAAGCCTGGTTCGGAGCGCAACGGATGAGGTTAGCATAGCACGACTGAAAGCAGGTTTGTCTATTTTCAGGAGCATTTCTGCAGGCAATACCGATAACCGCGTTTTAACTCGACTAGACAACAATAGCATGGCAATTGTTGTCGCTTTGCGTTTGAGCCTACCGATCTGTACAAGCAAGGTACGCGGTTGTGGATCACGAATCGACTGTTTCGGAAGACATTGATTGGATTGTCTAGAACACGCAGTCGTTTCACCCGCCGTGCTGAAGTTAATAACCTAATCAAGATGACACTTACAGCCGCCGACGTCCCCTGTCGACTGGAGCTAAATGGTTTAGCCGGATTGACGGCAAACGACCCAATGGTGGATCTCTAATACCATGGAAGATCGGAAAGCTCTTGGTATGGGATTTTACATGTCCAAACAGGCCGGCAAAGAGTCACATTACTCGTGCCATCGATGGCACATGATGTGTCTTAACGAATGCAGATGAATTTAAAACGCACAAGTACGAGTTTATTAACCTTACCCAATACTCATTTGTTCGGTAGGCTATCGAGACACTTGGAGCATTTGGTCCTTCGGCCACCAGTTTCTTCTAGGATTTGGGAAAGAGGCTAGGTCGGGTCACTACATACCAGCCACAGGTTTATTCATCATACAGCGTCTAAGCGCTGCTGTTCAAAGGGGCAATGCGGCGTGTATGCTGGAGGCGATCATTGCCGCGTCCGCCCCTCAGACAGAAGGGGAAGTTCACGGCACAAGCGAACAAAGAATGTTGTACGATAATTACCAGGCCGATTAGATGAAGACGTCATGGATTGAGCGGAAGATCCTTTCTTGATGAAATCGACTGAGAATGACATCGATACGTTGTAAGGAGAAACGACAGCTGGATGGGCAGAGGAAATAGACGAAAATGAAAATGGTGTCACTGACGGAACTTGTGAAATTGTCTCTGTTGTAAGTGATTGCAAGAACAATCATCAGAAGCAATACCTAATGACACAGACGATTATGTAGATATGGAAGCGGATGAAAAGGAGACAGCAAACGAAGAAGAATCCGACGATGAAACTTCGGTAGAAGACGACGAGAGTAATGAGGTTACAACAACTGATGATAGTGCAAAGGACGATAAAACTGAGACAGTCGACTCGGTTGAAAAGAACGATTAATTTAATTTTTATTTATTTTTTTAAAGAAACAACTATTTTTTTATTTTTAATAAAAAAATAATTTGATTTTTAATTTGCTATTTGTTTGCTAGTCAGGAGACAATTATAGTAATAAAATTATAGCAGTAGTGAAAACTGTAATTATACAATTATCAAACTACTTCAACTATCTGCGTTACATATAAAACAGTCAATATGTTAAAATATTTAAGAAAATTTTTGTCCTCATGGATTCATTTATAAAAAAATATTGTTGGAATTTTCCATAAAAAATCTGAACGAAATGTCAAATCATATTCGAGATAATCAATTAATATATTTGATGAATTTCGAGATTGTCAATACAAGGTAAAACAATATTGTAGTCGTGTCGATCTCTGTTCGTGTGGTAATTAATCAATTTGTTACAAAAAATATTTCGGTTTCATTTAGATACTAAAATAAATTGCTTTGGTTACCGTAAAAGTCCAACAATAAACTAAGCATTTACAATTTCTAAATGAAAATAAACAGTTATAATGCGGATTGCTTTTTTAAAAATTATTATATAACCTAATAAAGATACTATACAAAAACAATATTTATTTACCACTACAAAAGATAAATATGATTTAAATTGCAATGTACAAATATAACTCGAACTATGAAAAATAAAAAAACATCTGTGTATACGAGTGAGTTGTAAAAATAAATTATTGCTCCTAGGCGCCTTCAATCTCGAATAAATCTTTCGCCTTTTACTAAAGATTTCCGTGGAGGCACCTATAATGGAGAGTCAACCAATTTTTCGGCCTTCGGGCAATATTAATTAAAGAGAATTAAATGCAAAGCACATTGGTTTCCCATAACTGCTTTGTTAAATCTTAGATCTAATTAGTAAATCTTAGATCTAATTAATGTAGATAAATCATGTTAATCTTTGTATTTACAAATTTATGCAGATCTATATTATTACTTTATCATTTGATTAGAGTTAATTGGATTTACTTTATATTAAATAAAATAATAATGTATAGTTTAGAATATCAAATCATATATATTAAATTTATATTTTAAATTTAAATTCTATTTTAAATAATTTACAATTTTTAAAATAATCATTTAATTAATACAATTGACTTAAGGTGAATATTTGTCTTCGTAGAGAAATATTATTCTTTTAGCAAGACTGGTTGCTACAACCAGCCTAGCATGTTTTTGTCCTTTGGAGCCGTCGCCAGAATGCTGAAAGCATTTTCACATTGGATGGCGATACTAACGTTTTGGAAAAGGTATGAAGTAGCACGTGAATCCCAGTAATGTGTTTCAATCTTTTTCCTATCTCCTTAACAAGAGTTAAAGCGAAAGAGCCTAGTGATCCATAAGTCTCTACTCCAAGAGGGCAAAATATGTGGGACATCGTCAAGTCGGCATATTTCAGCCGTTTTCTCGGGCTGCATTCCTAACATTGCTGGCTGCGAGGGTGTCCACGCAGGTTGCGTCCCACATCAAACATTTCCCTTCACGCCAAGGGAAAATGTAGACTCCACCAGGACGTCAACCGTTCGATCTGCATACATTGGATGGCTCTGGAATGTTTGGGGCGTTAACAATGTTGAGGACTCTGCTTATCACTGAATTTATTTCCGCGCGTCCAGGGAATCCGCCTCTCAAAATTCTGCATGCTAATACGTGTCGTCCTGACTCGTCAACAGACGCTTCACAATGGCATATGTGTGGAGTACATGTAAAAAGGCCTAGTCTTAGCGAAATGCTCAATCTCACAACCTCTTCATCGAGCAAAGTTCCAAGAGCACTAATCGGAACTGTGTTTAGCCAATCACCATACTTACTTGTGGAGACCGCCATACTTCGCACGCGAGATGCCTCGTCTTCCGAGCCTTCAATTAAAGATTCATGAGCTAGTTGAACTAGGAGAGTGTCCCAAGCGGATTGTTTTAGGCTATTAGACGGTGCCTCATTGAGACCCGTCTTGGCCAACCAAGTTGAGTAGCCAGCGTCGAAATGTGGGCAATGTGTAAAGTTATTCAAAAGAATGTTGACGCAGTCCTTCGTTGCCACTACAGACGATAAAAAAAGCCGGAAGAGCAATATCCGCTGAACTGCGAATCTCCAAACCATCGAATGGCACGGGCAATGAAGCTTGACGCAAAGAATCGTTCGTTATCGCGCCATTTGTGATGTGGGATAAATATTTTTCCAGTACACCATCGAGCTTATAGAGTTTTTTGTACATGTTGAAGCAAGGAGTTGTACGGAACTTATAAAGCAGTCTGGGTATGTAAATACAGGTAATCTTTTATTATTAATAGATTACCTTTTATAATATTTTATTAATAAATTACCTTTTATTAATAAAAGATTACCTTTGATAATCTTTTATTATTAATAAATAATTATTGAAGGTGGATCAAAGAGAAGACGATTTTTTTGATATTTCGCTAACTCCTGTTAATATTTTCAGATAATTACAAAAAATTGTAATTTTCAGAAGTTAGCGAAATATAAAAAAAAAATTTTCTTTGATCCAGCTCCAATAATTATTTATATTTTTTTTAAAGAATACCAATTTTAAGTTAAGTTAAAAAAAAGGTTGAACTGTCTGTTTCAGTCCAGCAATCGTCGAGATCGACGCCGTTTTTATCGAAATCCTCATCAGAACTTACCAAGCAATTCTGGACGAATTCTATTTTATCGACCAGTTTTCCACACGTAACAACCTCCATGCTTGAAAATCCAGCTATCATATCGATATTAAATTCCTTCGTGCTACAGCATTGGTCTAGCATGTGATTCATTACTTCCTCGCATAGTTGATCAACGTTATCATCATTAGTTAATATTGTATCAGAAGGCGTTGCCGTTGTCGAATCTGGATGTTTAAGGCTATTTTCTTGTTTTGCAGTTTCGGTAACAACAGATTTTAGATTCATAGAGGAATCTTCTTCTATAAAATCGATAAACTCCGATACCCATTTAGGGTTGATCTTCATGTTGACATCGCATAACGCTCGTATGATTGATAGGAAACAGAATCTGAGCTGCTCCGGTGTTTGAATAAGCCCAGGACGTTCATTACGAAGATTGTGTAAAATATTCATAAGTTGAGCATGAGAGTTACAACCTTCACTTGCTGCAAGCAGAGTGAGTACGATATCTACAAAAGCAAACGTGCCACTTCTTCCGATACCAGCACTGCAATGAACAACTGGTGAGTGTTCGAAGACATGTTGACTTCGTAATATGCTAAGAAAACGAAGGAAATTTTCAGGGCAAGAGGGTTCGACAAAGTCAGGCCAATCAGTATAATTGTAATGATGTATATCTCTTGTTTCGCCTGTATTGCTTTTTAGAACTTTTAAAATCCTCTCTACAAACGAGTCGTAATGTATTCCAGATTGAAGTTCAACAGTCATATCGATATCACTCAAACGCATAATTGCCGTATCTTCTTCGGTAAGACCATCGATTAGTATTTTTTCCATAGTGCACTCCATTGTAAAAAACTGGAAGCATTTGGAATGGCCCTTTTCTACTAACTTATTCAGAATAATAATCGACCTAACGTTATCTCGTCAAATCATATTCCAATAATGTGAGATCGTGTTCGACAAATGGTCCTGAGAAAGTATGTATGATCGATTTGCAGGTTTATATACAACAAAGTTAGCATTGATATACGATGTTTGACAGTTTTTAAGCTTTACTAATGTGCTGTCGACTTTTCCATTGCGTTCTAAAAAAGGATACGCAGTGTAGTTATATCCACCCGACTGTTCATAGTCGCGATCCCATTTATTCGTAAGATTTAGATCTTTTAATTGACTCGGAGCAAGCCCGCGCATATTGGTGGGCATCTGTAATCCATAATCTTTTAATCTTAGGAATTCTCGAAAACCTTCACACTTTTTATTTCGGTTGATTTGACTGCATATGGATTTTGGTATTAGTTCGTCGGAACCTTTTGTCGGGTTCAGTGATATGCGGGAAACACTGGCGGATGAAGGCTCCGTAGGCCCGCTTTCAGAAATATTTAATTCGCGGGCTTCGGCAACTGCTTCTTCGTCTGATTGGGGTAATTCTTTTTGGCCATCATCATTCGGACGCATATGTATTATCGTGGAGTCAAGAAAATTGTAATCAGTTGTTGAACTGTGAATGCAAACTTCGCGAGGTTCAGCATGGCAAATGTTCGGATTTATTTGGTCGAAATATGGATGATAATTGTTTTCAATGCTCGATAGAAGGGCCTTTGCATTTCCTCGCATCAAGAGCACTAATCGGAACTGTGTTTAGCCAATCACCATACTTACTTGTGGAGACCGCCATACTTCGCACGCGAGATGCCTCGTCTTCCGAGCCTTCAATTAAAGATTCATGAGCTAGTTGAACTAGGAGAGTGTCCCAAGCGGATTGTTTTAGGCTATTAGACGGTGCCTCATTGAGACCCGTCTTGGCCAACCAAGTTGAGTAGCCAGCGGCGGATGTAGGCCTTCTGTAGCGGGTTTGTAATCGCAAAATCCACTGCTTCCGGCGGATCTCCGTAAATTAAAATATCAGCCGGTCTTTCTCTGAGATTCTTTATCAGGTTCGGGACTTCTCGTCCAACGTGCATTTCAGCCGATTGTGCAGCCTGAAAAACAATGTCTCGTATGCCATTATGACGTAGGCCTGTGAAACCTCTAAAAGAGCATGTTAAGGCATGGAAACCCATACAATCAGCTTTACGGTAACACCTACTGCACCTGTAGATTTCATCAGAAATGGGAATGCCCAGCCAGAAACGTATTAGGACAGAAAATTCGTTGTTGGTCAGCGCTAGACCAAGACTTTTGTTGGGTGTACATTGTAGCCAAGCATTTGCGTGGGGAGAGGACACTGAAAGTATTCGCGCTTTGTCCGCCTCACTCGATCTCGATTTTAACTGATCTAGCATGGCTGAGTCAATGAGAGAGGACAATTTTCCCTGTACTGTCGACACAACGAACTTAGTTGAAACTTCCTCTAGTGCGTTTTTTGATGTGATGAATCCAGGAAAAGTACTAGCATCCAGATCAAGAGAAGTTGCGACAGCTTGAGTGCTTGCTATAAAGGCTGCTGAACAGTGTTTCAGAGTACTTCTCAGACTGAGTCCGCCCATTTTTAGAGGAAGTTCAGCTTGACACTTTTTCTTGGTTGAAAGTTGAACTGATGCGATTATTCCAAGTGCGCGCATAACTGCCTCGTCGAACCGATGGCAGAAGTCGTCCATAAAACGGAAGTCAACGTTTCTCATGTAAAATGCCACTCTAGGGGCTGACGCGCAGTGTCGCAAAAGCAAATAAGCTACATGAGCATCAGGAATTGATGTCACGAGATCTATATCGTGGAGGAGTTTGGGCATAACCTTTTCGAGCATGAACGACTTGACAAAATCATGCGAGCCAATCGGACAACCAAGTAGTGAAAAATTGCGACCACTCACAACTGTACAGGGTTGCTGACAAGTATTGTTGATGGATTGAATATCGTCTGTGTTTCCTATAAGTTCCGTCTTACCCCAGTTAATGGACAATCCAATCATTGAAAATTCTGAGGAGATAAAATTCAGTGCAAGAGCAATGGCATTTGGGTTGCCCCCAATGATGCCATCATCCAAATACCATTTGTTGAAATGAATGCCCTCCATATTGTTAAGCTGTGCAAGTACTGGGTGGATTGCCACAGAGAACAGTAGAGGGCCTAAGGGGTCACCTTGTTGAACTCCGGATTCAGATTTTAGGTATTGCGAGCCGAAACGGAGATAAGTGGGGTGATCGTAGCACCAACGTACCCACGCTGCCATTTGAGGAATTTGGGATTCAATTGCTCTCAAGAAAATACGCCTGTCAATAGTGTTAAATGCGTTCGACACGTCGATTTTTGCCCACGTCCAATTTCCCAATTCAGGCATATGTTCGTTCGTGCGGCGGACCTGATGGATTATGTTGTCAATGCCGTTCGGTGTTGCAACGCCCATCTGTAATGGTCTGAGAAGCGTTACGAACTCTTTTCTTAACTTCGAACAAACGCACTTTGAGCATATTCGTCGGAGTGTATCTCCAATTGCAATAGGCGAATACCTCCGTTTGGCTTTTCTAGAGCGATGAGGTTCGCGCCTGCCAAGAAAGGAGCAACTTGTTGTGGTAAATCACCTGCCACCATGTTGTTTATCAATTGCGTTAAGCGTGAAAGAAGTGTTCCTGAGGGATCGGCGGAAATGAGGTCCTGCAAGTGTTCGGGCCTCAGTCCAAGACAACCAGGCGATGATGCTGCGGGGAAAGAAAATACAGCGTCTTTTACGGTATCACTGTCAAAAAGAATAGGCTGACTATTACAAAGGTATGAGTGATGTATGTCTTTACCCGCGGGGTGCAAGTGACCCAGCCGCTGTCGAACTTTGTCAGTGGGTGAAATATATCGGGACGAGGATAAACGTTGCATGGCCGTAATTACAGTTGCATTACTGTAATTACCCTGTCTTGCCAAATCTATTGACGACATCATTGTACTAGTGTGAGCTGTTTTTTTTGGGGAATTGAGGAATGGCAAAACTCTATCGCGTATCTCTCCGAGCTCTCTAGATTCAATGTTATCTAGGATTCGATATATACCCCGTAGAGTCGCGTTGCGGCGTCTTGAGGGGCGACCTTTGATATCTGACTTAATGAAGGCAATTTTGGCAAAACCGAGAAGGAGTGTCCAAGATGCGGATATAAATAATTCATAAAAATTATTTATAATTTTTTACGAATTTACTGATAAATAATATCATGAACTTGAATAAGGAATAGAAATTATTAGGAGAAACTGCTATGATATTAGGTATCGGCCTTATAATAGAATTCAAATTAATATATAACGATGAGATTAGAAACAGAAATAGAATGAAATCGTAAAAGTTTTAATTTCGATAAAATAAATGAACATGTGCACTCATAATCTAAAATTAATTGAAAACAATGAATTAAAGAAAATGCTATCAAAAGAGCATTAAATAAATAAAATTTCCAATGACTTAAATGCTTACTTCGGGAAACTGAGTAATAGTGAAAGCTTAAATACATCAAAGACTAAAATAAAATGAAAATAACAAACAATTATAAAAGGAAAGATTAAATTAATAAAGATATGAATACATAACTTACTAAATTAAAGGATAACTATATAATAACAACTATTGATAAAGCTAGTAATAACTTTGTCTTCATATGCAAAAAGCTTTATTATGATATACTAATGAAAGAGGTTAATTCTGATGATTTAAATGTAAATCCAACATATGAACGTAGTGAGTTGAGTTTTGAAACAATTATTACAAGTCACTGTTCTATAATGGATAAAAAGGGTATAAAGGTTGAATTAGATATATAGCTATACCTGATTATATTGGAATCCAAAATTACATAGAAATCCAATAAAACCTAGGTTCATATGTAGTGCGTTTAAATGTACATTAAAACCAATTCCTGTTTATATAAAAAAACTTAGAGTAATTAAAGCACACTTTAAAAAATATTGCAATGTAATCGAAATTAATACTGGTATAAAACACTATAAACCGCCAGCCTTGAATCTGGGATGGTTCGCTTAAGCAGACGTGGTAGGCGCATTTCGGGTTAAGCTTCCCTACGAAGGTTGTATAAAAGCATGCAGGTTTAAATTTTCCTGATCGTGCAATTAAAAAAGTTGTATTGAAAGTCTTTCTTATTAATATAACGTAATCAGTAGTTTTATTCATATAGCCACTATATGTGGAGTGACGAATCTTAGCATCTGCGCTAGAGCCTTTCTCGTGCTTTGTAGCTAGAAAGCTTTTGTTCGTACATTGTGATTCTGTTGTATACAAGTGGGTTGATTGTTCAGCAACCTTAGTAAGCTCATTAAGAAAGGAACGATATCACACTTTCGTAGCTATGAGTAGACTAAGGACGAAACGCCCAATTAAGGTCGAACGCCTCAATGAGTTTTTGTTTCTTCGCAACAGAACATATTAAACTATCATAGGATATGAGGGACAGTTGAGAAAACCCTTTTCCTTGCAGGAAATTGTATTTTATTACTAAAGTACATGGTGAACAGCAGATACATGAACAAAAAACGACAATATGACTTTGATAGTAATTGTCAACAAGAATTTTTTTTGTTGACCAAACGTCGACGGTCATTGAATTGAACTAGCCGATTTGCAGAAACGTGGAACGTTACTTCGTTGACGAGGAAAGAATCAGATATAGTAAGGGTGAGGGAGGAAATTCGAGCGGGTCTTGAAAGAGTCGGTGTTACCTCTGTTCATTATTCTGGTTCCGGTACTCAACTTTTGGATCAAGGTTGGACCTTGCGCTATTCGGGAGTTACTACAGGAAAGCGTCGATAATCGGGTGTGGGAATACTAACCAACCCCTGGTTGTCGTTAGTTGCAGAGAAGTTTTGTTAAAGTAATTGAAAGTTTGCAGTTTTTGAGACTTGTAGTCAAAGGAGAAAAAGAGTATTTCCAATAATAGCTTGGTATTCGCAGCTTTAGTGGATGATCTTCATCATTTACTTAATAGTAAACCTGCGAGTGATTATATCAATTTATTAGGCCACTTCAATGATCACGTTGGTAATGATTGTGCAACTGGAGGGGAGTGGTGTAGGGGAATAGAACGACCGATCCGAATAAGAGTGATGTTGAGTTGTTGCATTTATGTTCTCATAACAATTTGTCAATTACCAACACCAAGTTTGAACATAAAGCTATCAACCGATGCACATGGCATCACAATACTCCTATTCCACGATCAATGATCGATTTCATAATTGTATCATCTGATTTGATGCGATATGTTCTGGACACAGTGTGAATAGAAGGGCTGAACTGTCAGACCCTCTGACAAGCAGACCTGGAAAGCCTAAACGCGGGGTTAGAGTTCGTTGTGAACGTTTAGATGTTTCTATAAAGGAAGTTTTTTAACTATGTTCGGGCGGACCTTATCAATTGCGGGAATAGATGGAGAATATCGAACAGGAACACAACTTCGATTGACAAAACGACTTAGAAGAGCAGTGGTTTGAAGACTGCAGGTGCCTGTTGTGGAGGCAATCCTCGAACTGATTGGTGGGCACCATCAGTAAGAGCTGATATTCATCAGAAGAAAGTGGCTTACAAAATAACCTTGTTTTGTAGGTCACTGGAGGCTCTAGACATGTATTGACATGCCAAGAGAGCTGCAGCTCTAGCAGTTCCTGAGTCAAAGAAATCAAATTGTGTAAAGTTTATCGAGGGTCTCGAACTTGATTATCGGTTAGCTTCTAAGATTTTCCGGGGAACAATCAAAACTCTTTGTGTAGGAAAGGAGAAATCTGCCCAAACTGTTTCAGACAATCATGCGCATCTGTTAGGTGATATTAAAGACATACTTAGTCGTTAAAAAGAGCATTTTCAATGTATCCTTAATACGCATGATGTGCTTTCTGTTGTGGAATAATCTTCGAACTTCATTGCAGATTCTATTACCTTGACAGAGGTCATTACTGTTGTTCACAAACTTCGTAATGGCCAATCTGCAGGGTTGATGAGATTCGACCTGAGATTTTGAAGACTCTTGAAATTGAAGGTATAAAGTTGATAACACAACTCTTCAACGTAGCACTGAAATCAGAATAGATTTCTGGTGATTGGCAAATTGGGGGATAAATTCTGATCTATAAGAAAGGAAATCGAGGAGAATTTCAAATTATAAGGGTATTATTATTCTTAGACTACCCTGTAAATTATTTGCCAGGATCCTTAAGCTAAAAATACGACCGATAGTAGAGGAACAGTTGCAGAAGGAGCAATGTGAGTTTAGTTCTAGTCAAGGCTCAACCAGTTCACATGTTCTTTGTGCAAGCGAAATGCGAGTTGTGTTCGTGTTTTAATCAGGAAATTCTGTGAAGTTTTATGTATATGTTGGGTTCGTCATGGCTGTCAATTGTCTTTAGTTTTGTTCCTTGTTTACATGGATAAAATTTCGAGGCGTGCCGCTTTGTCATAGTTTATTCTTCTGTGTTGCCCCATCAGTATATCATATTTTTTTCACAGACGATGTTGGTATCAGGTCGTCAGCACCACGAAATAAATTCAACAGTGAAATTGTCGCAAATGACAAAGTCACCGTTTCGAGCGTGTTGGCTCTCATCAGTAGCTTGTACTCCCCACAACTGGATTGAAGTTGGGAGAAAAGCTATAACAGACGATGTTATCTTGATTCTCCAATACGAATGACCTACAATGCTTGCTTGATCGATTTCCTGAGGAATGCCATGTTGCCAGTATAAAAGTTAGCAAATCCAAAACTGTCTCGATGTGCTCTGCTCGGAACAAGTTAGCATAGTCGATACGAATTGATAATAATGCCTTACACGAAGTGGAAGGCTTTAAATACTTGGGGGTCTTGTTCTCGAATTATGGTAAGAATAATAGAGAGATTAAGAGACGGATCTGTCAGCTAACGCAATAACGCTTATTTTCCCCAGATCAGTTGTGGAAACGAGAGAGCTAAGCCTTCTTACCTTAGCTCACTTATGGGTATAAAAGTATTCATGATCGAAAGGACTAGATATCCAGTACAGGCGACCGAAATGAGGTTATTTCGTGGTGTGAAAGGCTACAGCCTTAGAGATAATGTTCAAAGCTCAGTCATCCACGAGAATCTTACAGTAAAGTCGCTGCTCCTCCACATTCAAGGAAGTCATCTGAAATTGCTAGGCCAAGTTTTGAGGATGGCTAGGGTCGTCCTTGTGAAGTGTTCCAAATTAGACTTTCTGGACAGGGGCCACGAGACAGATCTCGGAATAGGTGGAGAGATCAAACTCTTTATTTTGCCAAGGAACACTTAAAATTATTTAAAAGGGAAGTCTGATCGTCCACTCAGAACCATGACCCTTGGTCACGTATCGTCCGTGCACTGCCTCCACTAACCTACTTCCAGATTAGTGGAAACGATAGAAAAATTTATATTTTTATGTAAGTAAATGTTATGTTTTGTTACGTAAATAAATTATTTTATGGTAATAATAATTAAAAAATAAAACAAGAAAGTTTGTTAAAAAGAAAATTTTTGGTTTCATCGCACAACAACGTTGATTACAGGAGATTATATTATGATATGGGCTTTGACAATTTTGATTCCTACGTGAATAACTGATATATAATGTTCGGTATAGCTAATTCTTAGTTAAGTTGCCTTTTATCATAAGACCATGTTAACACATACGTGATATAAAATATTATAATATCAATCACGTGGATTTTTTATATTATTTTACTTGGACGGACTGACTATTACATTTAATTCTAATACGTAGAATCAAATGAAGAGTATGTTTCATATGAAATTTAGTGAATTTAATAAAAATAGCACCTCGTTCTACAAAGGACAACATATGAATTTTAATTACAGCGATATCCAATTTGTTCAATACTAAATCGACACATCGTATAAAAGCAAAGGCCGTCATCGATACGCTGTGTAGATGTAACAACGAATCTTTATTCGATGTTTAAGCTCTTCATTGCAAACAAAATGTTATGCATAAAATCAGCTTCAAATTCAATTTTTTATTTGAATAAATGTAATTAATTAAATATTATTTACAAATATAAAAATGCATTCAATAGTGTGGATACAATACATACAATGCTGTGCCCGTCCAGATTTAAAAAGTAGTCCAAACCTTCACCGGCAGAGTGAAAACACCGAATCCAAACGTTCTAGGAATGTTCTGATAAGCAGACGATAACGAGCGCCATATGATCGCCGACCAAGCCACATCTTCTAATCAAGCATGTATCGAAGGAGTTGTATGGATTGTATTACATATTGGATTGTGCTACATACGACGGAGCTAAACAAATTCTGAACTAAACGTTCTTAAAGCCTTCGAATACAGTGTTTACTAGATACAATCTCACCACTTTAAAACAGGACACGCAAGAAAATATCGTTGATTGCCTTCTTTATTGAAATAAACGAGTAAAATATGATGCATGGGCAGTTCTTTTTCGACTTTGTTAAATTCAAACGCGACAAATGTATCTTCTCGGGTTTTCTATTCATTCGTTGTATTTGTACCCTTCATCGCTTTCGCTCGGATCAAACAGTTGTATGTGGAATAGTGAGTTGTCCAACCTATTTGACAATTTACTATCCGTGTTGTGTGTATAATACAAGACAATTCATATTTATTATAAGTAAGGAACATCAGTATATATGAAAATGTAAACGTCAACAAGTTGGCAACTTCCACTTCTTTTATCAGAAGAGTCGTCGCAGATTTATTCCGACGTTCGATCTTTGTCGATATTTGTCTTGGAGGCCTTAGGATTTGTCTCCTGGGATTTATATGGCCCAATATTTATAGATGTGTTGAATAAAGACTGAAGTGGTTTGTCAATAACAAATTGTGCATAGATTATATTTCCAAGTCAAAAATCATGAAACAACACATGGTCCAACACGCACAACGAAAATGGCGTCATTAGCGTTACCCGTTTGAGATGTTTATAACATCTGTTATTATTACATACAGAGCATTAGCCATAAGGCTGTTTTGCTCGATCACAACAGTAAAAAGAAAAATAGTAAAAGGTTATTTATAGAACGCCTCGATTCGACGTATCACATCCGGCTTTATTAACTAATTCTTCAACATTTTTCGGAAATCCAGAAAGCTCGCAGCATTCACAACGGAAGGGGTAATTAATTCCATAAGGTACACGCTCGATGGGAAAGTCAAAAAATTTTAGATAATTTACCATGGTACAAAATGTCTAGACAAAGAGAATATCATCTTCCTTGTCGACAATTTCTCCTAGTAACTTTAACGGGGAATCCTACATACTGATGTACGATGCGATACATAGAACACATGTCTAGGAACACGAGGCGAAAAAATACGGAACTCAATCCAAGATGAAAGAGACGCTACTCATAAGGGAGAGTCATCAAGCTAGGAGATAAGCGTGTGACACTGTTTAGTATGCGTTCATACTTTGACATTTTATCTTTCGTACATGGAAATGCAACCGGTGCAGCATATTCGATCAATGGTTGCAACTTAGCCTAGTATAATATGGCCAATGTCTGAGGATTCGGTGTGGAGAAACAACTTCTAATTATATGCATCATCCGCCTAGTTGCGCTGTATACACGCATTGGAACGTGGCCAAGGTCTTGGCCACGTTCCATTTCCACAATACAGTCACTTCCAATGTAATAGCTTGATTTTAAGCTTTTTTTGCCGAAACGCAAGTGTACACACTTGTGGTCATTTAAGTGGATACCCGTTAATTGAAAACAACCATGTACTACATTTAGTTCCTTCTGCAAACACACAATATCTTCCAAATTCTTAATGGTCCTCCATAATTTCAGGTCATTGTAAGAACTTAGTATAATCAAGACAAATTTAAATGTGTGAAGCTCGATGTGAAGTATCAATCGTGTGAAACTCGATGTTAATAGAGGAAAACACGACTCCCTAAAAATTTCAATATCAGCTAAACTATTCGATAAAATAAACTAATATCTTAATTTCGATTCGGTCATTTAAACGCTTGCAGTTACGTCTGTCAAGCCATCGAATGTTGTATATATACACAACCTTCTTTGTACATTAAAACAAGCACAAATCCAAAATGTACTACAATTTATTAACAAATACTAAATCCATAATCTTCTTCCATTTCAAATATATAGTTATTTCAGGAACAAAGAAGCAGAAAAAATTATCCTTTATTTGATAAAAAAATTCTATATTTCGATAGCTCCTGCTAACATCATCAGGATTACAATAAAATGATTGGATTACAATCATTTTACATCAGGATTACATCTTATTGTAATCCTGATGATGATAGCAGGAGCTATCGAAATATAGAATTTTTTTCAAATAAAAGATATTTTTTCTGCTTCTTTGTTCCTGTAATAACTATATACTACAATTTATAAAAAAAATCTCGTAACTCTCTATCGACAATGTTTTTGCAAAGACATAACAGCTCTGTAAATCTGTGGTATATTGGTATAGGATATATTCCTCGCTTGTCAACCAGAATCGACAAAAAAGGCACTTTAAATTAGAGAAATTAACGAATCGGATCAAGCTCAGGTTTTTACTTATCAACATCAACAATCTGACTTTCAGATCAACGCTGCTGTTAGCAATCACAACGCCACTGATACTGATTCAGATCGATCATATGAAAAGTTTCAGCTGTTAGACGGTCCAAACCAAATTACAAGCGATGTTATTTCTGTGAAGGTAAAAACTTGAAAGTTTTAAATGTCTTGCACGTAATGCCGAATGTATGTTTCGCCAGAAACGCGGTCATTTCCAAAATTCGTAAATAAAAGCCTCATAAATCATACCACTCAAACAGAAAATTTCATTTATCTGATGTTGAATCAACTACATGCACATTTTAAAAGCATCAACTTTGCTAACCGATTCTAGCAATAAACATTAATAGTTGGACAACTATCCGGTCTTGAAATGCCTGCTCCGTCGTTGTTTTTAAAGGATCATAAAGTCTGGAAGCTCATGGCCATTTTCGCTCAAAATATCAAACGAAGCCAATTGACTTTGCCGACTAGAGTATTAATCGTACATTACGACAAAATCTACATCTTGTTCTCGACTAAACTGCGTGCACATTTTGAATGTAGCTGATACATTATCGCACTCAAAATTAAACGTTTTATATCACGTTTATGACCGTGAACGATATATAATTGAATGATATTACGTAATAACTGCAGTTTATAGATATTTTAATTTGTTTTTGACTCAAATGCATGTATTTTAGATTGAGAAATCCCGAGAAAAGGGCGAAACATCTTGAAAGATTATTTTAGCTTGCGAGTATAATATTATTGTTTAATATTATATATCAGCACTAATCCTCGACAGCGGTCTAACAGCAATAATTATATCTCGCTATTATATATAATTCAATTGTAAATATCACAATCATCTCCAACAAGCGACAGTGATTTACGCTAATCATCAAAATCAACGTATTGTGTACTCCCCATTTGTCGTGATGCAAATATAACACCTTTCGAGTTATCTCCCTATCTCGTTCGGGAACAAGCAAACAAAATCTAAGCTACTGGGATGACGCTGGAAGTGAGGATGACTAGTGAACACTTTTTTCATCGATTACACAAAGAGTAATAAAATGGCAAATTAAAATGAAGTTTATCATATCAGCATATATCAGTTAACGATCGATCATCACCAAATCACCTGTATTCAGATTCAATCAACAAGACAACGGCGCGGTAAAGACACAGAATCCCGAGCGAAGCACAGAAAACGACGAACACCAACTTACTTAATAGACTAGTATGTTATAGCCATTAAAAATATACGCTAAATATCATTGCACATATTTCATGATACTTTAATGAATTATATCATAATATTGTAAAATCAATATTAGCGTTTAAATTTGAATAATGACTAATTCTTTATTCGATAAAATTGTGATAGTGTAAAAATAGAGATAAAAATCAAGTTTCTTCCTTGAATAAAAATTCTAACGAATATTAAAAACAAGTAAAATCACTGATTTCCATATAAAAACGAAATAAAGTAATCTAGCAGTTGTGGATTTCGTTGAAGCTCTTTATACACAAATATTGACACCGCAACCCCTAGACTGGCGGTTGTAAACCGAGAAATCCAGTTAGCCGACATTGATATATTGGACCAGCTTCGATTATGAACCAAAGCCGATCGCGCTATTTCGGCTTGTTTTTGGCGTGCACGCCTTTCACTATCCCGTTGAATCTCCTCGCTTAAGTAATCAACGTAAAGTCAACTTAGAATGCACACTAGTAAAATTACCATCGCCGCATCCAATTGTTCCATAGTAAAGGCAACTGATTTGGCGGATAACGATCGATTAGTTTGCAGGCTTCTAGCAGTGCATGCTCGACATGTTCAGTAGTCATAATACATGGAAGCTTGGACAGCAAATGATGCATTTCAGCCATTTCACAGTTTTCCTTCAGAATTTCATCGGCATTAAGCGCTACTACCTAGCAATGCAAACTGACTTGTAAAGGTGAGCATCGATTGTTTAACTTACAACTGCCGCAGTATACAATGGCAAGGATTTATCGCAAAATATAAAAGCATCAAAAAGACGAGTAACGGCGTCTGGACTTTGAATGACGTGACTGAACCACGTTATCAACCAACTCAGTGCAAACACAACACTGACACCAGATCTAACAATAAAGAGATAAGTATTTAATATTTATTAATTAATCAAACACAAAATGATTGCCTCAAAATTAATAATTAATATTTTTGACGAAGAAAATTAATAAAATATTAATTTATTTAATATTTTAATTAAATATTAAATAAATATATTTTTATTTAATATTTTTTTAGGGAAGGTTTTAGATAAATTTCACGGGTATGCTCAAAACTACATTTAAAATACTGATGATTTTCGTTATTATTTGAAATTGAATATCAAATAAAAATTATATTTATTTTGTGACTTTACGGATATATCAACTACATCCCAGAATATTACAGTACTTTGATATCAGCAGATTCATTATAGAATAAAAAATATTAAATCTTGATGACTCATTGCTGAGTCATCATTGGTGATGACTCAGCAATGATATCACAAGTAAACAAGAATTAAAGAATTTTTTAAAATTGATTATAAAATAGTCAAACTATTAACCACTGTGTCATTTTTTAATATTTTCAAACGAAAAAACTTTGTAAGCTGGAAGAATGTTAATTTCAACGGTAGTGTTAGAAAATGAATTTCAAACTTAAAGTAAAAAATGCGTATTAAGAAAATTCCATAAGTACATTCTCATGTACTCTACCTGATATAAAAAAATATCGAACTGTGATCACATGTAATCAGCATTGGTGATTCCAAATGTTGACAAAAAGCTTTGGAATAATAACATTAACATCAAAATACATTTTTAAAAGTAAAATGCACATTTTACTTTTGAAGTACCCATTTGTAATATATGCCATAATATCATGACATATAATATCATGATATAATATCACAACATGATACCATGTTGCCAATATTTGAGTACTTTTCACTAAATTTTTAACAAAACATAAAAATTAATCAACATATCGATTAATACATCTTGATTGAAATTTTATTTTTAGTAAATGAGTCTTTTTTATTTATTTATTAACTTTAATTATATAATATCATAAGTTCGTCGACATTAATTTGTAATTTATTAAAATTTATAAAATAAATTTTAATAAAAAATTATAAATTGATTAAAATTTATAATTTTGATTGTCAAGATTGTAAAACTGTAGCCTATATATATTCCGAGACAAATAAAAATAGAATAAATATTATAATTATAATATATATAATTATATAT